>BGNK01002335.1:13260-57956 GCA_003297005.1 Symbiodinium sp. clade A Y106 | reverse complement strand
TGCCTTGTGAAATTTGGCAATTTGCGCTTCCCATCTGGAGCGTTCCTGTTCGGAGGGTTCCTGCGCATTGTCATCCTCGGTTGGATTTCCCAAGTTCGATGGTGTTGTAGTAGAGGATGCAGCCGTAAGAGCATCCTTGATCTCGGGCACCTGCACATAATCCTTGGGAACATCAAAGCTCTCCGGAAGAGGAAAGCCCAGTCCTCTCAAGCATTTGACATCCTGAGTAGTCATCGAGGNTCCTTGATCTCGGGCACCTGCACATAATCCTTGGGAACATCAAAGCTCTCCGGAAGAGGAAAGCCCAGTCCTCTCAAGCATTTGACATCCTGAGTAGTCATCGAGGGCGTCAGCCGGGTGGTGTAAGCCGTCAAGGTGAGCCGCTGTCCCTTCCAGGACTGCGTTGCGTGAACAACTTCTGGTGAGAACACCACGAAGTCACGTCTAGTTTGGACCACAAAGCCCTGGCAATATCGCCCATCTGCAAGGAGTCGGCGAGTGGGGTTGTAGCCCGAGGGAGGTTCTCCTTGTAGCCAGATGCCACCGTCTTCATAAGGTCCGAGGCCATGTATCACATTGGCCGTGCCCTTGCAGTTGTGATTGTCTCGGTGTGGACGGGCTTTGCCATTGAGTGACAAGGAAATGCTTGACCATCGGTGTTGGGGTAGCCAATGTCCGAGGTAGGAGTTTATGTAGTGGTTCAGTTCCGGATAGCGTAGGGAGTTTCGAGAGACTCCAGAGAAGGCTCCATGGGAGTAAGCTCCCAAAAGTATATGAAAAGATGACCGTTGCCATCGAGAGTGGGATTTCTGCTCGAGGTAGGTCTGCTTCATTTGAACGGCATACTCGAGGAGGATGTTCTCGCAGGTGTCCATGTCAAACCGCTGTCGTAGACGAGCCTCACGGCACATCGACTCCATATGGAGTCGGCTCGCTTCCATCACCTGCAGGTCCATGTAGTAGTCGTCCTCCTCAAGATCGGTGGTTTCATCATGTTCCAAGAGTACATGATGCAAGGAAGTCTCACCTGTTGACTCGGTAGTCGGTGGTAGTTCATCACGTTGTTGCAGAAGTCGCACATGCCGGTGAGGAGCAGTGCGTTCTTGCCAGTGCCTCGTGACTGCTTGCACCAGCTTCCAAGGATAGTAGGCGACGGAGTCATTCTCATGACTCTCTCGGTGGTAGTGCTTACCGTGTGAGCCGGGGCAGATCTTCGTTCTGAAGTTGTGGTGGAAGGACTCATCAGTGGTCTTGATGAGCCACGGCTTGCGGATGAATTGACCACTGCCAGGATCACGAAGTCCGTAGTTGCATCCGTCCACTCGGCATTGCAGCCACGGTATGCCTTGTTCTTCCATGTGTCGCCGTAGGTCCTCCATTGCTGCCTGTTTCCAGCCGCCTGAGGGATGAGGCCATTCGAAGTAGATGTCCACGGACGGGTCCTCTTCCAACGACTCCTTGATGAACTTGTTAACTTCCCATAGCAGCCGACGTTCACGTCGTCGGCCATTTTCAAACTTTGTCATCTTCTCCGCCGTGTTGTGGTTTGTGGAAGACCACACGGACCACTTGGAACACGGGAGGCTGAACCACAGTCGTCGAGGTCGATGCTGTTGTCGTAGCGCACGTAGATTCTCCCATGTTCCTCGTTGGTACAAATCATATCCGCTTGCGAAGTTGATCCGCCGGGGCTTCAAACCATGCTCCTCTGCGGCTGCGCTCAACCAGCCATGAGGTGCGCCTGAAATTTCCCAGAGTCCATCGCGGTCATGTAGGTGAAGACCAACCAGTAGTTCCATCGCCGTGGCAACCAACAGCGCCGACATCGCCATAACCTTCTTGCCCATGCGGGGGGACAGGTTGTAGTCGCCGTCCATGGTTGCCTGGTTTTTCACGCGTAGCCGCCGGTCGCCTCCTGCTCGTAGGCCTGGATCAGCTCCTCGTCGTCCTCCGGCACTGCTACCTCCCAGCTCGTGGTCGTGGTAGTCGGTGACGTGTTGATCGCTGTCGTTGGAGTCGCCGTTGATGAGTAACTCTGGTTCTTCACGTCCCGGATGGCCTTGTTGAGGACCTCCTCGGCGTTGATCTTCGCCAGCATGTGCCTGCAGATCTGGGCCGTGGGCAGCGTGTTCTCCATGAGGGGGCGGAGCTCCGTAAGCATCCGGGTGATCATGGCCGGGTTCTCCACGGTGGTGTGCTGGGACGTAGATCCCTGCCTCGGCGTGTAGAGCATGCGTAGATTGCACGTTGCACACACTACCCATTCTCCGTGGTTGTTGGCCTGAGGGGAGCTCGGGGTGTGCTGGCCCATACAAGGCCATTGATTCGCCCGAGCCCTTGGGTCTCGCACATCCATCTTCATGACCCTCGACCGGTCCAATGGCTTCGCCTTTGACTTCGCGGAGGTGGCCTTGGCCTTCAAGGAAGCTACCATGATCTGCTCCACCTCTGGATCCACAACCTTGGTCGCTCGGGGTGCTGTCGCCATGCGTCACAAGGGAACTTGGAGAGGAAGTTGTCGGGAATTGAGGGGCAGATTGCCCGCACATCTGAGCTGAGATCGCTGCTGAAGATTCTCGAGAATAGTTGTACAGCTGCCACATGCGATCTCTGGCTTGTGCTTCTGAACGCTCTCTCAGATCACTGTCGCTGGCATTCAGATCAAACCACACAGCTCCTAGCTCGATACAGGCATGCGAAGTGTAGTTGGAGGGCGATGCGGTTGATGAACGAACAACGACATGAGGCTGACCTTCGTGACACTTGGCTCCCTTAGTTAGGTAGTTCACAATGTCCAGGGTGTAGTGTCCCTTGTGGTTCACATCAAGCTTGAAGATTTGAGGATTACTGTCGGCAGTGAACATAGCAAGACCATTTGCGAAGTCAACCATCAACCCTGCGCCGTTACGACCCATGAAGTCCATGCCAATCAAGACTGGTACCAACGACGACTGCTCAAACCCAGACTGATAGTACTCCGAGGGGTTTGGCAAGGTGTAAAGGGAAAAGGAACGATGGGATCCCGAAACTGAGCTTGATATATGAACCCGACATAGTGCTCGACCCCACCGCCCGTTGCCGAAACGAAAATATGGCCGCGCACCTTGGTCCAGTTCAATCTTGGCATTGCGATCGTGAGACAGGACCGTGGAGATCAGTCCTTGGACTACTGCATCTGGTGCCGCGGATGCCGTTGCTCCGCTGTCCAGCATGCCGACCTGCGGTTTCAAGGCGGGCTTCTTCAACTCCGTAGCCGCTACCTCTAGCACATCAGTGAGCTCCAAGCCACCAACGAACATGTCCGAGGCATAGGCATTGACTGGCCTGAAAACAGAGTCCTTGCCCTTGCCATTCTTGCCCTTGCTCTTACCCTTCCACATGGCCTGTAGCTGCATATCGGCCGCATAGCCCTTCTTGCCCTTGCTCTTTCCTTTTCCCTTGGACGTGAAGTTCAAGTCCCAAGGCTCGTGGTAGTAGGCGTCCGTTTCCATGGAGTAGCCGCCCTTGCCGCCGTAGGATTTGCCCTTAAAGGATCCATGAGGTCGCCGTTGTGGGCAGTCACGCACCATGTGGTTGCCTCCGCAGTTGAAGCACTTCGTAGGTCCTCCGAAGCCCCTGTCCTTGCGCAGCGCCTGTGTGGCGCGCTGCGCCTCTGTCCAGGTACGTTGGGCTTCGACTGCTAGGCTTTCTGCTATGGCCTCCGCCTTCTGCGCCTCCTTGAGCTTGGAGTCATCTTCGTCCACAGGTTCAGTCACTACAGGTAGGGCATCGGGCTCCCATGTTCGGCTGTCACTGCCCCAGTACTCGGAATCTTCCCAGGAACTATCTCCCAGGTAGTACTGATCGTGCCAACCTTGGTCCTGCCACCACCAATCATCCTGCTCGTGGTAGTAGCCGTCGTAGTGGTGGAAGGGNAGTACTGATCGTGCCAACCTTGGTCCTGCCACCACCAATCATCCTGCTCGTGGTAGTAGCCGTCGTAGTGGTGGAAGGGCACGGAGTCGGCTGAGCCATCCAACATGTTCATGTGCATCATGTTGTGAGATGACCGATGTCCAAGAAGCTGGTCATCCCACAGGTTCTGCAATGCTGCAGATACGACCTCGTAGTCCAGGGAGTTCTTTGTCGCCGACAGGATGTCCCGCTTCTCCTCGNCCCCAGTACTCGGAATCTTCCCAGGAACTATCTCCCAGGTAGTACTGATCGTGCCAACCTTGGTCCTGCCACCACCAATCATCCTGCTCGTGGTAGTAGCCGTCGTAGTGGTGGAAGGGTACGGAGTCGGCTGAGCCATCCAACATGTTCATGTGCATCGTGTTGTGAGATGACCGATGTCCAAGAAGCTGGTCATCCCACAGGTTCTGCAATGCTGCAGATACGACCTCGTAGTCCAGNTGTTGTGAGATGACCGATGTCCAAGAAGCTGGTCATCCCACAGGTTCTGCAATGCTGCAGATACGACCTCGTAGTCCAGGGAGTTCTTTGTCGCCGACAGGATGTCCCGCTTCTCCTCGGCTGAAAGCCCTGAGGCTTGTAAGAGCCTCCAACCTCTAAGAACTCCCATGATGAAAGAGTCTGTAACCGACATCTCACTGACCGCTGGCTTTGGTACCTCCGCAACCGGAGGCGACTGTACAGCCCTTCTCGACGGTGTTCGAGAGGGCGGGTCTTCAGGAACTGACCGATGGCTCGGGGAAGACCCAGGTGCTGCCCCGCCATGGGGAGATCCCCCGTCTTCTCCACCTTCAGGTTCTGCAGCTCCTGGTACGTCACGACCCTCAGAATCGTCAGGAGGAGGATGTTCATCATCGCCACCGTACTCATAGTCCTCGTTGTAGTCGTACCATCCCCAAGATCCATTCCATTCTCGATCTTCCCACTCCTCGTCCTCGACGGGGAGGCCGAAGTCTCTTTGGTCTTGGGCAACACCCTCCTTCTCCTCGTAGAGCCGGATGATCGCCTCCACGAACTCCTCGTGAACCAAAGTCTCCCTGACAAGGAAGTTCCCGATCGTTTCTGCCTGGTTCCTCTTGAACGAGAAATACTGCTGGCAGATCGCCGCAGCGTTCGGTAAGGATTTCCGGACCAATGGCGAGGTAGCCAATCTGGTCAGGAGGACTTTCACACCATCCTTGGAGTCCAGCACAAGCTTCGACCAGCTCATCGCCAGTAGCCGTGCCGGTCCAGTCAGTCTGCCGAGCAACTGAGCCCCGCAGTATCGGCGCTTGTAGACGGGCACGGATTGAACCCACCATGCCACCTCACGGGTGTAGCGCCTCCAAGATCTTGCAGCTCCATCCCAAGATGGAACCACCGTCCGGTCTTTCGAGTCTGCCATTGAAGAACTGGGCAGGTCACCTGCCGAAAAGCAAAACACGGAGGAAACCACCAAGTGAAGTTCACGAGGGGGGCGGTCAATGATCGGGTCGTACAAGAGAAAGTCGGATGATCAAAGACCTCGTTGGCTTTGGAGCACGGCCCTGCGGATCGGCACGNCGGAGGAAACCACCAAGTGAAGTTCACGAGGGGGGCGGTCAATGATCGGGTCGTACAAGAGAAAGTCGGATGATCAAAGACCTCGTTGGCTTTGGAGCACGGCCCTGCGGATCGGCACGAGCTCCGCTACCAATGCAGCGGAGTAAGCTGCACTGGCGCGTTATTGGGCTTTCCGTACACAAGGGGTTGCCAACGTCCGCTATCTTCACCACCACAAGAGCGCACTCGCTCTGAGTCTTTTTAAGCACACAANAAAGCGCTCGCGGCTATGGCTCGTGACGGCTACCGAAAGAGGGGCCCCTCGTAAGCCTGAATGCAACATGAGCGGCTGCTGAATCACAACTCCAACAGCAAGCGGTCCAATCTGCTGCAGGTTCCTTATCATAGCGTTTCGGATGATTAGCAAGACTGTTCCTTAGGTTTCTGGGGATCGGACTAGGATGATTTATTTCTGCAGTCTGCCACACCCCAAAACTCTAACCTAAGCATCACAGCTCCTGTATTGGCCCGGAGCCCTCACCCTGCGGCTGCATCCCCCCACGCGCATCTTCTTTGCTTTAGTTCAGTCCACAAGTTGTTCTTTGGGTTTAAGGTTTAGACGAATCAACATCAGCATGCGATTGCCAATAGATGCAGCAGGCAGAACAGTCGGCTGAGTAGAGTCTAGCGATCCAGTCTTCAGCATTAGCCCTCGAAGTTCTTGGGAAGAACCTTGCCTTTTATATATTTGTATATTGTGTTTCCTGAGCATTACCCGAATTCCGAACCACCCCGGACCCGGTATAAGATCTTGGATGTACATAGGTCGCAGCCCTAAACCCAAAAAGCCTAAGCCGTGGCGCAAGGCTTCGTCAAGCAGAGATTGTAACCTTTGGCCAGACGAGGTTGATATGGATTGAGACTTGTTGAGTGTTGTTGACGAGTCGGGGGATTGGGGGGCGAGTTCGGTGCCAATAGGGAGCAGTCACTGCCGATACTGACCTGGGTTTGTGATACTATTTGAAGCGCTAGTTCGCGTAACTGAAGTGAAGCTCCTTCCTTGAGCATCTTGTAGCCCTTTTGAATTCCACCATAAATATCAGTTCCTCAACAAAGACCGAGCTCACCTGCCTGCAGCTTCAATCTGCGATGAGGAAGGCTGCCAAGAAGTCGAGCGCGTGCTGAAGGCTGTGACGGTGTCGAGGGCTTTATGGATAATATAGGTGAAGGTTCAGGGTTTAGGGTGCATTTAGGGCTGGTGCTGCACGAGCAGAGCGAAATTTGGGGTTGGTTGCAAGCCTTGATCTTGCATGCTACCCTGCATACCCACTATGTGCTATGACCGTGAGTAAGTTTATCTGGCTTGTAGGTTCATCCCCGACGCCTCCAACACGACAACACTGCAGCGTTACCGCCATCACCAGCAGCAGCAGGATCCTCTTGCCCCCAAGGGTCCAAGTGCCCAATGTAGGGGGTTTTAGGAACGACAGCAAATGTGATGAGCCTACCGCTCAAACTAAGGGGCGATTTAAAAATCAACAAATCACTACTTCTTAGGATCACTTGGGTGTTAAGGATAGCCCATTGTGTGAATGTGCGACGCCAAACCCGGCCAGGCATCCAAGACGCAAAATCCGGAAGACATTCTGCGACAGCTGGAAGCAGGCTTGCTGCAGAGTGTGGATTTTCAGATCTGAAGCTGAGCCAGTCGGATGAAAAGCCGTATCTTGCCATGCAGGAGGTAAAGGCGATGCAACGATCTTAAGTCCCGCGTCCCCACAAGCCATTAAAGTGCGCGGTTTCCCTGCCTGTGTAGGCCAGGCCTGCCAAACGGGTGAAGTTCCAATTCTGCTGAAACCGGACCCCCAAACCCTAGAGCTATAGAGCCCCATACCCGTATCCTAAACTCTAAACGCCACAAATAGCCTCCCAAGGCTGCAGTATGGCCTTTCGGCCCAAAAGGTTTAAATAGGAGGCCTTACAGCCTTGCAAGATTCATCGGTGTTTCTGCACTTCTGGCAGGTAAGGCGGAATGACCGCGATGCCATGGTCGCAGAGCAGGTGGGCGCACACAAATACTCCAAAGGCCCCAAATGTAGGAATGAAAGGTCTCTCTGTTCATAGGGTGACATGAGGTCCATAATCCGTTTGTAATTACAGATGTCAAACCATTGAAATCAATTTATCGCAAGTCTCCCTGCACTTGAGCGCACCATGCTGACCCCTACTATGGCAGCGTCCCGAATCCGAAAGCATGAAACCCATCGGGGCGTAATCTCCAGATGCCGGCCCAAGCAAGTAATCTAGTTTCCTAAATAATCAATCACCAAGACTACAATAACCTACTATTTTGGGGTTCCTTAGTATATCTATAGTATCGTATACTCCGAAACTGTTTTGAAATTATGATGGCCCCTTATACGTTGGTGTTAAGAGTTTTGGTGCTGGGTTTTGGCGGGGGTTGCTTGCCGCATGTCGAGTTCACGACCTTCGGACTTGCACTGCGTAGATAAAAATTTCTGCTCAGCTACCAGCGAGGGCCGCAACCTATAGCAAGAGAGGCAGCCTTACCCATCCTGGAGAATTCGGGGTCGTGAGCTTGTTATGCCCGCCGCCGTGTCCATTGCTTAGAGGATCCGTTCCTGGCGAAGTAGGTGTCTTCATGGGGAAACTCGAGGTGTGTAGAGATAAGCAACCGAGCGGTGCTTTTGGGGACGACGGTTGCCACCATTATATAGTGCTGTTGTAGACCTCTCAGAACTCTCAACGATAATGCCCTTTCCTATCATAGCACCTATCAAAGACTGAGGTTTACTATCTATAGGACCTATCAAAGACTGAGGTTTACTACTCGCGGTTTTGCGTTGTCATGACCGCCATTCCTTCGTCGAGCTGTCAGGCAAAGTCCAGCCTGTCAGTCTGTGAAAGGAAGCAAGGTGTACACTATCTTTCATAGGGACCCTTAGGGGGACGCGGGGCAGGGGGCCCGTAATACCTATAATAAAGACTTAATAAAGCCTATTTAAGGAAGTATAGTACCCTACTGCCCTCCCCCCTACTGTACACCCCCTAAGGGTCCCTATGAATCTTGGCACCGATGACTGAAGACCAGTCTGTGCCGGTGCATCTCAATGTTGAAACCCCCCAAATCCTAAACCCTATAACCCTATAAGCCCTAAACCCTAAACCTAAACCCTAAACCCTACAAATCCTAAACCCAACTCCCAGGGCCCTTAACCCGCCCCTAACCCGAACGCCCCAGAGATTGTAAATGAGTCAGAACCCATCTATGCATCCTCATCGTTATAGTAGACACTTAGTCAACTAGTAGATGTACCCCGTTTATGTACAGCCCCTACAGAACGATACTGGAATGCAATTACCTTTTACCTGATTCTACCTTTTCGTCATTCAGGGCCCTTGTGTTTGCAAACAGCTGAAGTCTGTCACTCATTTCATGAGGACTTTTTACAAGCTCGCGATGTTTGGGGGCCACGGCGGCATGCTTCGTTTCGAACAACCTGCATGCAAGCAAAAATGGCAACTTAGAACAGTTTTTTCAACAAGGGGCGAGGCACGGATGATAATAATGCCCGAGGGCTTCCACCATAAAACCTGTTGGAGCCCGAGCCCGATTTTGGTTAGCCTGCAGAGCCTCAACTCCCTAGTAGAGTAGGTAACCTTTAACCTTTTGGGGTAGTACAATCCCTATGTAATCCTTATATTATGAAAAAGGTTAACATTTGGTTCCCCATGATACCCGACAAGTAGGAATCAAAAAAACCGTCAGAACACCTCAGCCAACGAGGATTCAGAGTTGAGGGTCGTAAACCCGTAAGCCGTAAGCTAAATGCGAGTTTCCGAACATAGGGTGCCCCAATAGGACCCCAAAATAAGGTACCCCTAATTTTCGGAAACTCCCAAATACAGAATCCCACATGCTTGATACTGTTCCCTAGTGCCGTTTTTATTAGTGCATGTACTCAAGCAGATCCCAAAACCGTGTCAGAATCATTAAGGCCCCGCTACGTATCACGGATTTAAAGGGTTCATTGGCTTCGAGATTTGAAACTCTGTAGTCTGCGGAGTTAAACAAATTCTCGAAAAAGCCTTGAATGACTAAACCCGAAGCCATAAAATATAAAACAAGCCTAAGCGAAACACAATACGAGAGTTCAGGCTTTGGGGGGTCCTCCGAAGTCCTGCGAAGGCAAAGCCTGCAGGCCACATCAGGAGACTCGCATAGGTCGGGAGTTCCGAATAATTGCTGTAATGTTCTTTAGGGAGGGTGGGCATATTATTGTTTCGTCATATGGATGGATTAGATGGACCTCTTTCAGAGGTTTTACCCTTACTTAGTTAGCCCGAAATGAGGTCGGGAACGCCTGTGTACCTGTGTTGTTGTTTATGTAGATGCTCCAAGATACACTGATACACTGCATTATGACAACGTGTGCAGTGTATAGCACAGAAGTATGAAATTGAATGTCAGGTATGGGTTCTACTTCGGGTACATGTGTTGCATTACGAGCCATACAGTACGAATGCAGCAACCCCACAAGAGTGCATACTGTTTGTTGCGCCAGACGCAACAAGAACAACAACATCAAGCAATCTATTGTGCAGGGACCGACGCCGACATCCACGGTCACCATGGCACCATTGTTTGGGGCTTAGGCTCTTTGGTACCACCGACAACCACTGCACGAAAGCAAGGACGAAGCAATACAAGCCACTGCAATCGAAGATGCTAGAGCTCGAACTTTAACCCACCCGCAAAGGGGCGATAACAGCAAAGAGAAGTGAGAACAAGCTGGAGAGAACCTTACGACACGACACCACGAGCAGTGAGCCCGTTTAGCCTAGAACTTAAGCCCTCGCGATAACTACTTAGCTTTCACGAACTCACGAAGACAACGGACCTGGGGTTTACAATCATTGTACTATTCTTTATTGAGGAATGGGGAGTCCGTACTCTCACGGAGCTCTTGAGCTAAACAGATCCACCCCACACAATCTATAAAACCGATTATGTTGCATATGAAAACATATCGGAGTTTTTGTATTCCCGAACCTCTGCATGTCTCCGTGCAAGTACTCTGCTTGCTCCGTGGGCATCTTCTGGTACGGGGCGCTGAGGGTTTGTGTTTTAGGGCTTCCGGGTTGGATTCCAGAGTTTTATGGGAAGGTTCAGGTGCGTGCATTGCAGCATTCAGGTTGGCGTGCAACTTGAACCAAGCCTCAGGACAACAAGAAACGTAAATTGTGGCCTGTTGTCTAATCGAGTGCCCCTAAACTAACTTCACACCCCACACACCCGACCCTAAGCCAGCAATCCCGAAACTTTAACCTCCAGTCCATTTGCACGGAAATCCCCGTACTACATCTGCAATAACATGACCAAGGGTCCTCCTTTCTTTATCATTGCTTTCCACAGCTCCCAAACCCCAAGCCTTATTTAAGGCATCCCCGCCTAAGAATCACCTTCCCGACGTCCCTTAATACCAGAGTTCTGGAGCACCGGTGAGGGCTGAGATTTTACCCCAGGTTTCTGACGAACTTGGTCCCGCAAAGGCATCTTACCCCAGGTTTCTGACGAACTTGGTCCCGCAAAGGCTTTAAAATTTGGGCACCCTGTTAGTTGCTGCCCAGCTGCTGTGACCACACACCTGCAATGAAATCGATGAGCCAACTCCGGAGCCTGACCTCAAAGGGCTCAGAAGCATTAAACCATCTTGAACCCCAATTTCTACAAACCTCTAGCTCTTGGAGGTGGGTTTGGGGTTTCGTGCATAGGTTGTTAAAAAAAGGGTAACAACCTCAGAACCTTAAACCTAGCCCAGGGTTGCACTTGAGACCTAAGCTGCCCCGGAAGCAAGCTGGGACGTCAGTCCATCGCTCGCCCCGCCCATGAGCGAGAAAATAGTGTACACAGCACCACCGCACGGTGAAGAGCTTCAAAACCCTAAACCCTAAAGATTAGCCCTAACCCTAAGCCGTCTTCGGCTTACACAGGACACTCTTAATTTAGAACTGCGAGCATCTGACAGCGCAGGCCTTTGGTACACTCTGAGTGATTTGGCTCGTAATCCCGAAACCAGTAGCAATCTCGGACCGCCAGAAGCCGTGCCTGCCCAGTGCGAGTGTGCGAGTCGAAACCCTAAAACAGTGATTTCAGAAGCCTTATCATGCTTCCAGCTAGTCGTGCTTGGATGCTTTAGTTTAGGGTTTGCTTGAAGGCTACCCGCAAATGTCATGTAGGGCGTTTCAGGTTTTCAGTTTGGGAAAGGCATTGGTCTTCAGGGTCTTAGGCTTATTTCTCCAGGACACCCGCTATGAATTTTAAGCTTTGTTAGGTTCAGTCTCGGCGATGGGCTGCTCCTGCCTGCAAGATAAAGCTGTTCGATTTTGGGGCATCCTGGTAATGACTCCCAAAATCCGTGATCCTTTTTGGGGCTCCCTTATAGGATCCAACCCAAAACACTGGTTAACCAAAAAGGATCTGCACTGTTGTCTTTAATTTGGCCTTTGCGGATGCTTTCCCGGTGTTCAAGGCACAGACACTGGCAGGGCCACTGAACATCTGCCGTGCACGCCGGAGCCCCAAACCCAAGTACAAAGCCCATGCAGAACCTCCACCCTACAACCCAAACCATCCCTCTCCATTGACCATCAGCCATCGCGTTCCTTACATGCGCCCTTTACAACTCTACAGCCCCCGTTTACAGCCTGGCACAATACCCGTACATTCCTGACGAAGAGCCATGACTTCTTCTTCCTCGGACAGCTCGGACGACGAAGAAGAGGCCCCCAGACCCCGAGCAGTAAACCTAGACTCAGACCGACAACTGCTGCCATTGTGTGTGGGTTGCTACTGCAGGTAGCATAGAAGCGTAGATCTGCGAGGTCTTCTTGTAGGCTAGTAATATAGGGGCCTAAATAATTCCCAATACTATTTTGGAGGTTCCTTATTATCCGTATAGTATAAGGGGCCCCAAAACCCTCTTCTAATTATTATTCAGGCCCCTGTAGTACGCCCTGCTTTCAGCAAGCTTAGCCACGGCGAGGCTGGAGCATGAACTAATCAACCTACTCCAGCCATCCGATCCCAGAAGAACCCAACGCAATACAATGTAATAAAATATCGTAGTTTATTCTATCAGAATTTCAATTTCTATAGTGTTCGGTTGTACGGTATAATATAGTATAATGAAATATTTATTATTGTATGACTCTGCAATCACTGGTATGTCGCGGCGTCAGGGTTCGGTCAACTTCAACCTGGGGGGATCCTGCACTGCAAGGATTGAAAAGGCCTTTCATAAGCAGCCTCCTGTTCAGGGTGTACGGTTTAGGATTTGAAGTTGTGTGTATGTTTAGGGTTGTAGGCACCGAGTGCGGTTTGGAATACTTAGAGAGCTTCATGTGCGAGTGGGACTTGTTGTAGGCTCCGGATTCCACCAAACTTGGTGTGACGGTTGGGTCAGAGCTCTGGCTTCAGGAGTTTCGGTGTGATGGGCATTAATTAGGGCCTACAGTTTGAGAAGGTCAGTCACAATAACCCAAAACCTTAAACCAAGAGCACCGCCAGGAGAAGAAGGCAGCTGGTAAAGACGAGGAAGGGGTGGCTAAGGGCCATCTACCCTAAACTCTAAACCCTAAACCCTAAACCTATACCTCAAGACCTGGATCCGAGATCCCGGAACTCTGAACCCTAAGCCTCTGAAGCCTCACCTAGTGTAGGGTTCAGGTTCTAGGATGACGCTTATAGGGCTTAGGACTGAAGTTGCAGGGGTTTTTGGGGCGTTCGTTTAACTCGTGTTTGGGGCTGTAGGGCGTAGGAGAGGTTTATTGAGGCTTCTTTTGGGGAGCGGGTAGATGCCGCCACAATCCGGACTAGAGACTAGTTGCATTTTTTTGGTGTTTATCCTGCTTCAAACCTTCTGATCCAGACATGCTTGACCTAGATACTGCAAGCAGGCCAGGACGAGCGCTTTCGGACCCCGCTGAGGCTTGAATCATATCCCATAAACCCTTTCAATGCCTAACTCCTCAAAGTTCCTAAACCTTAATCCTCTAATGCAGCAGTTCGAAGTCCCTGAGCTTGATATGTCTGATATGCTGTAGTCGAAACCTAAACCCTAAACTCTAAACCGTGGCGAAAAACTTTAGACCGGAACACCTAGCCCAAGAAAGATCCGAATGCGCGACGACGAAGAAACCTCCCCAAACCCCATTAGCACGTACATGCTCCTACAGAAGCTCGATACTAACAGCTCGCATAAACCAAGGACAAAGAGCATACCCCGACAGCGCCAAACCCTACACCCGAACCACCTTAACCCTATAAGCCCTAAACCATCCTAAACCCTAAACCACCTAAACCCTAAGCCCTAAATCCTGTGCATGATTGAGGCTTTCAATGTGGAGCTGCAACCTCGCCTTTCCTTTGTTTTCCACTGTGTCCTCGGAGTTACCCTGCAATGTGGGCTCGTCCTTGCTAGGTAGGAGGGGAAACAACACCCTAAACACCAGACCCTAAACCCTAAAACCTGTCCGAGTGTGAGCGCCGAAACCCTAAAACCTATAAACCCTATAGGGCAAAAAACCCAAATTTCCTAGACCTGAACCGGCGAGGATTCCGGCTCCAGCTCTGGCTCCTCCTCGGAGAGTAGCTCGACTCTCAGTGGTCGGAGGGTTTGGCGCATTTGTTTATAAATAGGCATTCTATGGGCGCTTGAAGCTTCTGTAGGCGCTTAAGGCTTTTGCATGCTTTTATCATAGGCGTCTATATAGGCTTTTGAGAGCTTTTGTATATAAACTTCGATAACTGTCTTACAACGCTTTTTACGGTGGTTCGCGGCTCATCACGATTCAGGATTGTTTGGCGCCGGGGCGTCGGGTTTAGGACCGATCGAGGGTTCAGGATTCAGGGTGTGGCTTGTTTGACTTCCGAGCTTGCGTCACTACCCCGTCGCATGCAAAGAGCTGTCTTTGTAAAGCTGAGGCAGCATCGTTGGAGGACTTCAGTTCGGGGGTTGCCCTGGGTTTGATGACTTTTGAACACTGATACCCTAACTTGAATCGTTCCTTATGCTGACTGCAAAAGAAGCAACGGTTTTAGAGCAGTTCCCTGCCATGACATTTCACACTGTTTAAGGCCCCAACTGTATCCTTATGCAGTTCGAAAGTTACCGCAGCAACCCGCCAACCCTAAACCCAACCCAAAACACGGAACCCGCAGGCTCCGAGAAAAAGAAAAAGAAGAAGGACAAGAAAAAAGACAAGAAGACCCTCGGAGTCTTCTGAATATGATGCTTGTTCAGACGTCCGGCCCCAGCCCGTGACTCAAAAAAGTGTGTCTTGAGCGCTTTGCACTTCGATGTTTGCGCAGCTTCCATCTTGTTGGTTTGACGTTTGGATTCGGATCTTGGTTGATTGATGATCGATGCACCACGTACCAGGATGTCCAGCAGGATAAGTCGAAGCTACATGGTAGCTGAAGTATGATGAGAAGAGTTAAGGTCTTTGCTTGCCCAGTAAACTGCTGTGCACTTTCGGGCAAAACGAACAACAAAACGCCGTAGGGGGGTTGGCTTCTAGGGTTTATGGATGTCTCAGACATCCCATGCACTCAAATGCTTTGGCCCTCAAGTACCTTTATAGGGACTACATGAAGGCCAAAGTCTAGGATAATGAGTACATGAACCCTTGTAGAGATCATATACACCGTATGGCCCAGGCTCCACGAGCTCTTGACCTGCCGCAGTCCTCCCCGAGCCCATCCCACAGCAAAGCTTCAACCCAAAGGCTCCATGTACCTTGATAGTACCTATAGTCTCCATTGTAGTTCCTTTTGGAGGTTACCATATAGGATCCTTAATATATAATTGGTTAAACCAAAAAAAGGAACTACAATGGAGACTATAGGTAGTAGATACTTAAGCCTTAGAGGGGTCCCTATATAGGTACTTTACGGCCTAAGTATATACTCTATGGGTACATGTACATGGAGCCTTAGGGCAACTTCCTAAGTTCTAACACGCCGTCCGCAACTGTAGATCCGAACCCCCGATAATACCACAGAAACCTTATTGAGACCTACAGCCTATAATTTTTTCAGCCTCAAACTGATACAACTCCCGCACCTTCGCCGCCAGCCGCAGCACCTCCGACCTGGGGATCCCAGGAAGAAGAAAGAAAAGAAGGGGAAGAAGGAGAAGAAAGAGAAGAAGAAGAAATCCGACAAGAAGGGAAAGAAGAAAAAGGCGCCAAAGCCGGGGGGGGGGGGTTAGGGTTTCAGATTTAGGGTTTAAGGTTTAGGGTTTATAAACCGGGTTTAGGGTTGAGGGATACTTTGGAGCGGAAATTCTGCGTTTCTTGCCCGCTAGAGCCCGCGCACCCCGGGTTCAGGAAGGAGCCCCGGCCCCTAGTTATCAGCATCTGTGGAAGCTTCGGCAGAAAGGGGTGGAGCATGGGAAGCCCTTCATCTTTTCAAGTTTGCAGGTCTTTGGGGGGGTTGTTATGGGTTTTGAGGGCAGCACCAAACCGTAACAACCTGACTGAGCCCTAACCCTCACACCCAAGCTATAGACACCACGCCGTAACCCCAAAGGCATACCCAGCATAGCCCCTAAATCCGTCCTTTGGGACACACGACTCACCTGTCGCGTGATCTGCGGTCCTTTGCACTTAGATAGTTTGTGTTGTTTGCGGCATGACCACGTGACTCAGAACTCATGATGTCAGTCCACTGTGATTGGGCACTCTCTAGCAGGGTCATCGTTGCTCAGACGCCTCGCCCAGATTGGTCCCAGTTGCGAGAGTTGAAGCATTATTCATTATACCGCCCGAAGGACAAGATGAACAAGCAGAACTAAACACGGCCTCGACACCAAGCCGTAAACGCAAAGTCACTCCCGACATCCCAACTCTTCGCCCACACGCCCGAAGGATCAGAAGAAAACAGAAAACTAAACAAGTTCTAGACACCAAGCCCCACCCGCACTCCCAATATCCCAACTCTTCACCCCTACACAAAGAAACACCCTAGACCCTATACCCCGAAGGACAAGAGAAATAGCGAGTACACAAGTCCTCGACACCAAGCCCTAAGCCCAAAGCCATTCCCAACATCCCAAGCATATTTGCCATGAGCCCCATATCAGCCGAAGGACAAAAAGAAAAAGAAGAAGAAACATGATGGGCTCACCGAAGCCATGCGCGGCGCCGTGTCGAACCAGTTTGGTAAGTACGGCATCTCGGCAAAATCTGAGACTACCTATAGTCTCCATTGTAGTTCCTTTTTGGGGTTACCTTATCGGATCTTACTTATATATTTGGTTAAACCAAAAAAGGAACTACAATGGAGACTATAGGTAGGGCTCTTCAAGTCTTGAGTTTAAGTTTGCTTATGCTCCTAGATGGTGCGTCTAGGAGCCGCGTCTAACCTCCGAATCCTCCCTGGTGTGAATTCTTTCAGGAACTCAGTGTCTAGGGACAAGTGTATGCCAAACTGTTCGTAAACCCTATAACTACCCTTAAAGGATTTATGTTGTTCAGAGCTACTGCCTCGTCGCTACTTGAGTTCCCCTATGTTGTTGCCAAGTACGCCGGTGCAGCGCTGGCGTCCGCGGCACGTTGTGTGTTGCATGTTCGTTCTTGTTTGACTATTTAAATTTAGGGATGCTCCAATCACGACACTGACGGCTTAAATCCTGAACCTTAAGCCCTGTAGGCAGCAAGCAGCCGTACAACCCTAAACCCGAACCCAAAAGGCATCATCAAGCAAGAGGATTACTTCGCCAAGAAGCCTGAGTTTATGCTCTGGGCCCAGGACGTCTTCCAGATCTGCATACTTAGGGTGTATAGGGTTTCGGGGTTTAGGGTCTGGTGTTTAGGGTCTAGGGGTTCCTTTCCCGATTCTGTGAGAGTTTAGTGGGGCTAATGCTTTTCAATCCCCCACTATGAAGAAACTAAAGTGAACATTCAGGGTTGAGGTCCTGTTGGGACAAAGAGTAGTCAAAAATCCATGTCCTCATGATTAGCGGTGGCTATCTAGTGTTGTTCTCTGGGTGCATATAAGTTAGCTGCACCTTTTCTTTCATAAGCCTTGGTTACACGTGTCCCCCCAGTCCTAAACTTCTAAATTGTAAACGTTCATAGACCTCAGCACCCTGCAGATGTACACACTGCGAGTGAAATTCGGTGGAAAGTTGAAGCGATCGAGCTTAGGGACCAACAGCAGAAAACAAATCGCAACAAACACAAATTCGGAAACCAAGTATGAGCACCAATCTAGATGGCCCCACCAAAACATGCCATCAGCAGGAAGTTCGAAAGGTGAACACAGACGTCCTGGGACAGCCGCCTCGGCAGAAATGGGCGGTTGTTTTTGGTGGTTAGGGTTAGGGGATTTCTGGTTTGGGGTTTAAGGACTTTGGCTTCTCAGGTTCATTGGAGGCTTAGATGATCTTCGACTTGGGGACTCTTGACCCAGGGTATCTGAAATCATGAAGTACGCTTCTAACTCCAAGCCGTGAGCCCGACAGTGTTGAACGAGCCTCCCAAATCCTCCCTATAAACCCTAAACCCAAACCCTAAACCCTAAACCCTAAACCTAAACCCTAAACCTAATGCCTGGAGCCCCGAGCCTTCTACCCCAAAGCCATTAAACCCTAAGAGCTCACAAGCACAAAGCCTAAACCCAATGAGACAAAGTCCGAAACTCTTGACCGAAGCCTGCAGCTTTCGGTTTCATCCTGGGTGTTTGAGGCTTAGGGCTTTTGGGTTTAGGGTTTTGGGTTTAGGGATTTTGGGGATGTGGTTTTCAGGGTCCACATTCTGCATGTTTTGCCAGCCCTAAGCCGCAAGTGATGCGGTCTTGATTCCGAGACTTGCCATGCGGGAGCCAAAAAAAAGCCGCAAGCCCGGGAATCGGCAACCGCAATTCTCCTCCGGTTTGTTCCAATCCTGCATCAGACGCATACCTAGACCCTTAAAAGTAGTACCCTTTATTGGATGGCGTAATTTATGGTTAGGATCCCAAACTCAGGAACTAAGGCAACCAACAAAAGGTACTACATGTCCAGGTGGACCGTTGGTCAGTCCGCGTGTGTTGTGATCCTTAATTACAGGCTCCATAGCAGTTCCTTTTTGGGGTTCATATGTAGAATCCTATAGGGTACCCCCCAAAAGGAACTACTATGGAGCCTATGGGTAATTATGCCCCAACTACGAGCAAACCGTGGGGTGGTTGAGAGAGCTGTAAGTATTGAATATGCGGCTGAAATTTGTCCTGGCATGGCAGGCCACTGCCAGAATGTAAATTCCCACACCTGTAGCCTATAGTTGTAGTTCTGCTCGATCCGAGCCCCCGTCGTAGCTGCCATGTTCCTGATTGCAACGGAGCAGAAACTTTCAGAAGTTGTGGTGTGCTTCTCCAACCAAACCATATCGAGCTTTCCGGGAACTACGAACCCTACATACGGGCGCGCTCCATGTTTAATATCTCCCCTCCCCGCTAGCAATGCTTCCCGAAGCCCGCCATGCACAAGTTTTAATCAAAATCTATCACAAACCTTCTCCTAAGGCTCCAGAAGGGATTACTGGGTTCACATTATAAACCCAAAGCCTAATCCCAGTAAATTCACGAACCCTGGAGCCCTACCTGTAGTCTCCATTGTAGTTCCTTTTGGGGTTACCTTATAAGATCCTGATCATATATTTGGTTAAACCCCAAAAAAGGAACTACAATGGAGACTATAGGTAAATCCTGCACCCCAAAACCCGACCCTGAGGATAAACCCTAAACCCTTAGTGCTTGCCGACTGCCTGGCAGGCATTAAAAAGGAGCTTTAAATAAACAACTAAACCCTAAACCCTGAACCCTAAACCCTAAACCCTAAATGAGGATCATGAGAGGTTCCATCCACTGCCTGGGATATCGTTTAACATGATTTCCCGCCTTGCCCTGCCCGAAAAGAGTATGCAAACGTTACTGACTTGGCATCGAGCTGACAAGAAGTTTGAAGCCGGTGAAATCGCTGTCTAATTAGCATCCAAAGCGCTGCTGTAGTCAACTGTTACTTCGAAGTACCCTGCAATGCGGGCTTTGTCCGTGCTAGGTGGGAGGGCAAAAAACCCTAAACCCTGAACCCTGAACCCTAACCCTAAGCCGAACCTGGAGCCCTAGGGTTTGCCAAACCCAGGATGCAGTTGAAGGATTTGTTCAAGGCGGGTGGTCGCAGTGCGTGATTTCGTAGCCGACTAGGTCGACTAACCTTCAACCTGTTAAACAACATGATGGTATAAGCTCTCCCAAAGGATCCAAAGCACCTATATAGTAGAGAATGTAGGGTTTCTATATCAGGAAGTACTATTATGATTTTGGGCAGGTATCCCCAATCAAAATACCTAGGACCCTCTGGCCCTGTGAAGGAACGGAACTCCCCAAAGGTGCCTTTATAGAGCCCTTTTTGAGGGCCCAAAAGCCTACCTGAAAGGTTGCCCCTCTGTCCTCTGGGAGACAAGAGAAAAGTAGCGATTCAGGTTCAGGGCTTAGGGTTTAGAGCCAGCGTAAGCCGTTAAGCCGCCAAGCCTCACAGAACCCACTTCCTAGCAAACTTCGAGACTTTCACTAAACCCTAGTAGTAGAGTAGGTAACCTTTAGCCTTCTTGGGTAATCCCAATATACCCCCTCAGGCTAACCCTTAGTTGTTCAGGATACTCCACAAGTAGGAAACCATCCTAGACTGTAAACCGGCCAGACTTTATTCTGGGTTATATGTTTCTTCAGGTCATGTGGCTAGTTGTTGATCTTCCCTCGTGGTCCTCTATCTGAGTGAGGCTCACAGGGGTGTGCGACGGTCAGGGTTTGCTCTAGGGTTTTGGGTCTAAGGTTTTGGGTTCGGGTTTACAGGCTAAAAGGAAGCTGCTTACCCTTAAACCCTATGAGCGCTTCGAAGGAGTACGTGGAGGATTACAACACCGCCACGATGCCATCCAAGAAGCACTCCAGCAGCATCCATCCTTCCACGTTCTACGCGGAGCTTTCACAGGAACTGCCCGCGAGTATACATTTTGCCTTGGGGTTTGTAGGGTCTAGGCATATCAGACATGTAAATGGGTCCTGTGTCAAAAAAAAAAGCACGCATGAAAAGTACGGAATCCGCACTAGCAAGCATCATCAGGGCTCCTTGGGGTAATGATCCAGCAGTGTCAGACATAAGTAATCACCGTACCCCCGACCGTAGTCCCGAAAGCTCAAGCCTATAGGCACAGAGGTTTAAACCTAGCCCAGCAGCCTTTTCTTGCGTGGGTGATGAGGCCAAGCACCCCCAAAACACTACAGAAACCTGCATAACAGTTATAGTCAGTATACGATACCCGCAAGCCGTCTTCCAAGTAGTCCTAGTCCTCAGCGCCTCCGGCTACGACTCGTCTTCAGAATGCACGCAGGGTGGACAGGAGGCTCGACTCTATGAGTGTGGGATCTCCGCATTTTTCCACCAGAAGCTCCACAACAAACGCATCCCACTGCTCCGATGCAGTGTTTAGGGAATTCTGAGAAATCGCAGCCTCCTCGTTCTCCCAACCCTTAGGGTCCCGGGTTCGTTATCCCAACCCTTAGGGTCCCGGGTTTAAGGTTTGCTTTGTTTGGGTTCCTTTGGCGTTTCCAGGTACTACAACATCCAGGTCTTCGAGCAGCAGGCCTCAAACAAGAGGCCACAAAGGGCGGCTTTTTTTTTCGGAGTTTTGAGGGTGAGGGATTCGGGCTCCAAGAAAGCGGCTTTCAGATTTTAGCTACTAGACTTCGCACAGGGAACCCAAGGGAACAATGTTGGATGAGATTGGATTGGGCTAACACTAATTCCGGCTTCCATGTTCTTGTTTGGGGTCGAGGCTTTTGCATTTGGATTTCAGGCTTACGGGGCTTGGGGGCCCAGGGTTTGATAGTGTTTAGGGATTTTGGGGCTGAGGGCAAAAAGGGGAAGGATGCAAAGTTGTAGGCCCCCGCCCTGAACAGCAGGATCCGTAGCTGAAACTCTTATACCCTAAACCTTAAAACCGTTAGGGTTCAGGGCTAGTCCTCAAGCCCAGTAGCAAAAAGGGTGTTTACAAAAAAGCCGAGTTCAAGAACACCTCCCCACACCTAGGTGAACCACATGGGGCTGCATAGGTACTCAGGTACTCAGGAATAACATCCCAACATCGCCCAAATATATGTGTATGTGTATGTGTATATATATTTCCACATACATATGCTAGCATAGTACCCCAAACCCAGAGTGTGATCCTTACGGCACGCAAATACAACGGCATAAACCTGGTAGAAAGCCCATACAAGTCTTGATTCTTGTTCAAGTCGTATATGCAACTTGATAAACTCTTTTGAACGCCAACATATATCCTTATTCTTGCTCAAGTCAGGAAGGGCACCCAATTACCGGAAGATCTGTGGGTTGTTTGGGGGGTCCTAGTCCTAGACCAGAAGTGGGCTCAAAGCTTGAAGAAAGCCTGGCAAAGGGTGCTTAACGAGTTTAGGATTTAGGGTTTTGCTTAAGCCCTAGACCCTAAACCAAAGGGGCCGGCTCCGGGTTTCGGGACGTTGTGGGCAGAGGGGGGCGCAACGGGGCAAGTCCTTTGCGCAAGGGTTCAGGGTTTCAAGATTGGGGGCTCGGACTTCTCTGGGGTTTAGCTTTGAGGGCACGCTTCGGCGCTCTTCGTCGTTGAGAGTTTGTAACGTGTTTTGTCTGCATGTAGCCTGAAACAAGGGAAGCACACTGCAAGTTCGTAACCCATGTGCAGTGACGGTATTCTCTTCCAACAGGCCCTATTCTGATAGTTTGCATTTCCAAGCATATATGGTGAAGCTTGTTCTTCTCAATCCACTACCCTGAACCCTTAGCAGACTCTCGAGCGCCTTCACCCGAACCCTGTAATATAGGGGCCTAAATAATTACCAATACTATTGTGGAGGCTCCTTATTAGAATTATAGTATAACGGAACCCAAAACCCAATTCTAATTATTAAGGCCCGTATATTAGTTTCTTTCAATCCTTCGAACCTTCTGAAATGCATACAGCCGAAAAGCTTTCGACCCTGAACCAGGGCCTTTACGCTAACCCTGGACCTTTATAGAATCCTTTTACAGGAGCCGTGGTTCATGCATCCAGGCCCTCAATACTAGAACCGTTTACAGGAACTTTTTATAGAAGCTTCAAAGCCGATGTGAAACATGAACCATAAACCCGAAGCACTCGTCCAATGCCAGGAGAAAGCAGAAGACTGAAGCAGTGATCGACACTGCTCCCTGCCTGAGCTATGGGGCTTACGAGCTTTTTCTGGATCTAACGAGCCGAGCAGCTGCTAGGTCCTACAACATGGCAGCCCTTAGCCTAAGGGGTCCACATACCCAACTAGCACATACTTTGGCCTTCAGGTAGTCTTATTTAGGTACTTCAAACCCAAATTATATGCTGTTTGGGTACATGGGTTGTTAGGGTAACCCTTAATTCACAAACTATGTCTAGACAGGCGCCACAGCTTATTCGCGCTGTAGTGTAGCTTACCACAGCTTTACGAAGTACGATGGAATCTTCTTGTCTACCTACGCCATTCATTGGTTTAAATTTGTCTTTCTCTTGTCTCGCAAGCTTTCGCTTTGGTGGTTATAGTAGGATCCTCATTATAAGGACCCCAAAATTGGGTCCCCCCTAATTTTCGGAAACTCCCATATATGCCTCGGGTCGGGCTCTGCGGTTTTTCCTGTCATTCTGAATGGGTCAGTTGTCTGCCGGTGCTTCGGGTCAGACTCCGATGGCTCGCGGGATGTCGAGGCAGTTGGGCTGAGGCGGAGAAGGGAGTCTTGCTTCTCTAGTCTTTATAAGTGTTGCAGTTCGGAATTGCAGGGTTCAGGATTTCGTCATCTGGCTTTGTTGCAGGTCACCCAAAAAAGACTGAAACATGATGCCTCGTTCTTCAGACAGAACGCTACCATCTATCAAAGCGCCTCACATCCGCAATCCAAAAATAACTTAAAACAGACGCAACCCTAAAGCCCGAAACCCCTCAACCTTGCCTGGCTTGTCCGAGCGCGAGTGCCAAGAACCCCAAACCAGCTAGCCTACCAAGAGAAGCCCAACACAGGCCCTTCAAAGCTCTCTCGCATCCTTTGATGACGAGAAGGCAACTGTCCTTTTCCTGGCCAACAAACACCTGGAGCTTATAAGGGTTCAGGGTTAAGCGTTGTGCTTGGCCGGAGATGATTCCAAAACAGGCTTCCCTTTCAGAGTCATGTCCTGAGTGGATACGATTTCAGGAGGAACACGCTGCATCCCAGCTAAATGCAACTTCGTGTAAAATACCCAAGATGTTGCACACTCGCTCTTTCTGCATTTCTGTCATTCGTTCTACATTTGTCTTTCGTGTTTTCTTTCTGTCTTGTCTCTTTCTCTCTGTCTCTCTCTCGCCTTTCCAGCCGTGGGCTGTCCGGGATGCGGATTTACATAGGTCATAGTAACAGCAACGGTGTTGGTCATGGTGTTTCGTTTGGGTTCTTTATCGACTTTTTTCGTCTGATACACGCCAGCACCCTATTCTGTTTTACCAGGCTCCGGGTTGTCCGGCGGCTAGTGCAACCTGCGAAACCCAAATACGAACAAACCCCCAATCTGCTTACCATCTAGATCCTAAGTTCCTACGCTCCCAACCCCAGACACCCTTACCCCTAAACCCTAAACCCCTAAATCCTAGACCCCTAAACCCTAAACCCCCTAAACCCCCAGAGACCAAAATCCTGAGAGGCCCCTGCATCGGTAGTTGGGAGATTCACGGGCTGCATGAAGGCATTGACCCATGATGCCTTACTTGAATGCAAAACCCCTGTATCGCGGACCTTAAGCAACAACATGAACCTTAAGCAACCACTTTGCCTGGCAGTTTGGGCTTAAGGGTTTAGGGTTGGGGGGGAAGCTTATTGAATCAGCGCCAGGCCAGACGTGACGAAGTCCTGGCCTTGCGCGCGAAGAAGCAGGAGAGCATGGTCGGCGCTGAGGCTGCGACTGGTTGGTTCGATGTTTGCCTTAGGGCTCCAGTTGCCCAAACAGTAGGTTACTAGGGTATATAAACCCTAAACCCTGAACCCAGAACCCATAATATATGGCTAGTATTCTACTATTTAGGTAACTGGAGCCCTAAGGCTGGATTTGACCCTGGATTGTAATATTTGTTTGTGCTTCTATTCAGTACTGCTGTTTTTCAGTACTGCTGTTTTTGATGAAGAATCCCAATAGGTTATCCAAAACATGTTGCTGCGTTGCAGGGTCGAGGCAGTGTCTACGGTAATTACTATCATTATCATTATCAGAAGAGCCGAGTTCATTGGATTAGGCTTGCGTTCTCGATCAGTCTCTAATCGTTTCGAGTTCCGTCGCAGTGCGACAGGAACAAGCTTTGCCGAGGTTGAGGTTTTAGATCTTGGTTGCCTCCTCTGTGTGCGTCAGGTCAGCAAGCTGCGAATGAACAAGGAGAAGGCTGAAGAAATGAAGCATCAGGCGCGACATGCGGAGGTTGTTTGCCTCCATGCCGATTCACTGGCCTGTCTGTATAGCCCTACACAACATGACTGAAAGCCTAATCAATCTCCAGATGCAAGCCCGAAGTAGCCTACATGCCAAAGCTCCCGCGACACCCTAAAAGACATGAAGCACCCTCTTCATTCAAGCCAGCCAGCAAGGAAGCAATCCATTGTCATTCACCCAAGTTCTACCCTGAAGCCTCTATCCCTGAAGGCCACCAAAGAAAGAATCTTCACACCGAAATCCCTTATAGGAACCCTTAAATGAACCCGCAGCGGTAAGCCCCGAGCCTGAGAGCAGTTTCGCCCAACGACGCCAAGTTCAGAGCCACAAGCTCCAAAACCCTGAGCAAACAATGTCTGCGAAGCCCTCAAGCCCCCATGCCCGAAGCCCTAAACCCGGAGGGAAGAAGCAGAGGATAGGTTTGACATCTGAGGTCAAAGGACTCGAGAACGAGAGAGAGAGAGAGACACAGCCCAAAGTCAATGTGCCGTGAATCTGGCTAGTGGATCTTCGCCGGGCTGTGCCTAGTGAGTGCTGCAACCCCAAGCGCCAAAAGCCTTAAACTAAAGCCCAATAACCCCTACATACCCTAAGTCCCACACCCAACACGCCTAAACCAAAGCCCTACAGCCTAAACCCCGCAACCCGAAGTTTACGTGCTCAAGGCCCAAAACCCGAAACCCAAAGACATGGCTCTAGGTAAGGTAAACAGAGAATAGGCTTTCGGGTTCATGTTTCAGGGCATACAGGCTTTAGAAACCCGAAGTGCAAGCTACTCGAGCATATTTATGGGACTATAGCGTTGTAAGGTTAAAGGACTAACGATTGTTATGCACTTGGACCCTAAAAGGATCCTAAATCCTAAACCCTAACCTAATAAGCACCCTTAGGGTTTGACCCCAAGCCGCGCCCCAGAACATGCTGAAGACGCAAGCGGCGCTGTTGAACAAAGCCGGTCACGCAGAGGCCGGATGCTCCGGTGCACCCATACACTCCAAAACAAGAAGTATAAGTAATATATATATATACAGGTATATGTATATACACATGTAGATATGTATATATATATATATATATGTCAATGTATATGTATATGTATACATTATATTTTTACATACATTCCTTAGAAGTCGAAAGGGTTTTTCATTAGCCCTTTGGCATTCTGTAGCGTTTCGCAAGAGTCTGTGTGGGGGTTTGGGGTTTTGTTGGGTTTAGGGTTTCGGGCTTTAGTTTTTTGCGAATGGGGCTTTGCTAAGGCTGAGACATGATGTGGACCATGTTGAGAAGCCTTTAACCCGACTGGCCTGAATGCCCCTGTTGGCTTTACACACTGCCTAGATTCTCCATTGTAATTCCTTTTTTGCCTAACCAGCTGTATGGTCAAGATCATCTAGTATAAAACTGGTAAACCAAAAAAGGAACTACAATGGAGACTATAGGTGGCTTGTGGCTGGTCAGTCTAAGAGGTCTGTGGTTCTTCATGACGTTTGGGGCGAACTTAGGGTTGAAACACGGGATTCGGCTGGGTGGTTTGTGCCCTCACTTGGCTCACTTTACCTAATCGAGCGGGGTGCATACTCAGGATCTGAGCATCCTATGTCTGAGTTTGAATAAGACCCACTCGGGCTCGTAAATACATGCCAAATCGGTTTTTGCAAGTCGGCACCGTGCTTTGCAGGGCTGGCAAAGGTCGCATCTCATGGAGGAAAGAACGCCAGCAAAGTCAGTTTCGGCAACGATACATACGGCACGAACAACACGACAAGGAACACTTGTGGTAAACGAGCGAGAAAGGAAACCACCAAACTTGTTACTCCAACCTTACGAGAAGTACGACAGGGAAATCAGAAGCTGCTGCTACCAGGCATGTAGTTACAGGGATGGACGCAACTGCGGAAGTCAGCAAGGTAGGCCACAGAAGTGTAAAGATCTTGGAACTTTCAACAGCAGAAGAACGACGACGTGAACACCAGCAGCAACAATATCAGCAGCGATAGCCGCGACAACGACAGTCCCGATGACGACGACCACCACCACCACCACCACCACCACCACCACAGCCAGCACCAGCAGAACTAGCAACAGCATCAACAACATCAACATGATCATCATCAACGACAGCAGCACCAGCAACAGCAACTGCAGCTGCATCTACAGCTACAGCAATGGCAACGGCATTAATAGCAAACCAACAACTACGGTAACGGTAACGGGAACGACAGCAACAGCAACAGCAACTACCACAATGATGATAGTTGTGAGGTTGATATGATGATGGTCATGATGTTGCCGCACATGGCGACGAAAACAACAACAGCAGCCACGCACAGTGTTGACTACCAGCAAGGCCAGCCATTTACAACTTGTGACGCTGGGCATCTCTATCATCAGAATGTAGTGCATGTGTACATATATAAATATATGTGTATCTATATATGTCTGTTGTACATATATACTTACATACATGCAAACATGCATACACGCACACATACACACATATAGACATATAAACATGTAAACACACATACACGCATATGTGCATATACATAGTACACATACATGTCTCTGACATGTGTGTATGTACAAATGTATACATGCCGAAATGTTTAAATGTATAACTGTAGAAATGTGTAAGTGCGGATATGTATCTATGTATCCCTGTATGTATATATGTACAGAATGTAAACGTGTATATAAGTACATTCGTATCTGTATCTGTACATGTATATATGCATATGTATATGTATATGTACACGTATATGTATATGTATATGTATATGTATATGTATATGTATATGTATATATATGTTATATGTATGCACTTGTATCTGTATATATATATACACATATATACACATATGTCCGTTGTAGTCCTCATCATCGTAGTAACCCCCCCACGCATACTTCCAATCTGAGCATGTTTGGAAGATGTAGTAGTACACGAGCTTTGCAGTAAGTGGCATGGGTATGTTTTTTCCTGTGTAACGTCTGTCCTTGTGGCGTATCCCTTTGCCAAGTGTGACAGAATGCTGAGACATGTTTGGATGCCTGTTTTGCTATTCAGGCCGCTCACAAGATCAACGAGCGAATGAATCCCAACAAGGCAGAGAGATGTGATGAGTCTACGGACAAGCAGTGTCTAACGTAGTGTCGTCAAGATCTATCATTCGTTGATCATTCGTGCATGTCTCGTCTTTCTCAGTTTAGTCCTCCTGCTCCGCTTCCGCCACTGAAACTTTGATACGCCTGCCAGCTCTGAACACTGTTGCTGCGACACTCCCAACACTACTGCTACGTCTGCAAGTGCTACTAGCAGTTACTAGCACCACTACCACGACGACGACTACCAATATGACTACGACTATGGCTCATTGCTGAACATCATTATCATGAAGCTCCTAGCTCGACTACTGCCAGGACTGCTACTACTGCAAGCTGTAGCCTTGGCACTCACAATCGCATCTTAGGTCTTACCTACCACAGGGAAGTCAAAGGTCTTTTCGCAGTCGACCTGATTCTTAAATCAGATCTTGCAATAGACCTGCATACAGTGACACTCCCAGCCCAGTGAATGTTCAAGTTGGTCGTAGAACAGGGGGGACATATACAGCAAGATAGCTACGACATACTGGTAAGTTCGATTAAAAAAGTGCGACCGGCCCCTTAAACCACAATCCCTAAACCCTAGAGCGCCGAAACCCTAGAGCCTTATGCCTCTAAGCCTTCTTTGCCCTTAATGCCCCAAACCCCGCCTAAACGCTAAACCCTAGACCTTGTGGAGCCTTGCCTGCCTTGAGCCTAGTGTGAGCGTCAAACCCTAAGCCTTAAAGCCCCATGCCCTAAAACGAACCTTAAACCCAAAGCCCCAAAACCCCCAAACCCTACAGCCCTATAACCTAAACCCTAAAGCCCTAAAGCCTCAACACCGCCAAACCCTACAGCCCTAGACCCTAAACCCTAAACCCAGTAAACCCTAAACCCCTAAACCCTGAAGCCCTAAACCCCTAAGCCCTAAACCCTGAACCCTAAACCCTACAGCCCTATACCCTAAACCCTAAAGCCCTAAAGCCCTAAAGCCTCAAAACCGCCAAACCCTACAGCCCTAGACCCTAAACCCTAAACCCTGTAAACCCTAAACCCTGAAGCCCTAAACCCCTAAACCCTGAACCCTAAACCCTACAGCCCTATACCCTAAAGCCCTAAAGCCCTAAAGCCCTATACCCCCCAAAAACGAGCCCTTAGGTGGACTTTGCCGAGCGGCGCGCGCGGCGACTCGATGGCCCGGTGGGATTCCAGCCCGAGTCCTAGGAGCCTTCGGAGTAGCCGGGCCCGTGGGTTTAGGGGTTTAGGGGTTTGGGTTTAGGGTTTTGGGGTTTTAGGGTTTGGGTTTAGGGGTTAGGGTTTAGGGTTTGAGGGTTTGGGTCTTAGGGTTTCTGTTTTAGAGTTTGGGTTTAGGGTTTGGGTTTTGGGTTTTAGGGTTTCGGGTTTAGGGTTTGGGGCTTAGGGTTTGGGGTTGAGGGTTTGTTGGGTTTAGGGCTTGAGGGGTTTAGGACTTGTAGGGTAAAGTCCTAAGAGCTTCGGAGCAGCTTGTCGTTGGGTTAAGCTTTAGGGTGTTTTAAGGGTTTTGGGTTTTGGATTTGCAGGGTTTAGGGTTTAGGGTTTTTGCAGGGTTTAGAGTTTCGGTTTTAAAGGGTTACAGGGTTTGGGTGGCCTTAGGTTTAGCTTGGCGCATCGGGTTTTGGGGCAGGTATAGGTTTCGGGTTTGGGCCTTAGGATTTGTAGGGTTGAGTGTTTAGCGGTTATGGTGCGGCTTTCTTCGAAGTTTCTTCTGCTGCGGTTAAGCGTCTTTCCCTGCATGTTGTTCCCAGTAGTGGTTCCGAACAACGCCGCCGCTCTAGTCAAGGTGCCTCAGATTTTCAGTAGTCAGTTCCTTAAACTACCAAAGCCTACTTTTTTGTAGGCTCTTATTAAAAACCCTAATATGGGATTTATAGGGACCCTACAAAAAAGTAGGTTTTGGTAGGTTAAGGTTGCAGCTAAGGCTGTCAGGCTTCGGATCGCAGGGTTTCTGATGGCTTTTGCCTGCATGCACCCGAGAACCAGAGACAGCTTCCGGAGAGGAGTGCGGCTGTCGGAAATGCTGAGAGGGCCCCCCTGCTGCGGATGGCGCCAATCTCGCCAAGTTCTTTCCTGTTTCTGCTGTAATGTAAATGCAGGTTTGTCATGAGGTTTGGCTTGTGCAGAAGTCAATGCTTAAAACTCAGTCGCTGTCAGAGACCCGACCCTGCACGCAAATCGAATTTCGCTTGTTACTGCAAATCCGACTCCCCGTCACCTGGAATCAGCAGCCAATGTATCAATCGTTGTGCTGGGCGTTCCGAAATTCATGAGCCACCTTTCGGATAACTTTATACACTGTCAGTGTAGCCTTTCTCTTTCGTGCCATCTGCGGCGTGCAGCAGCCAGTGAGAGCGGCCCCATGAAAGAAAATTTCGCACGCGACGAGTGCAGCGAAATGGCTCGCTGTGCAGTGCAAAAATCAGCGTAGGTTTTGGGTATCGGGGCTATTAAGTTATAAGAGGGCTAAAAATTGACGTTTAGGGATGGACTCCTACAGGTTAGGAGGTTCGTGCCTTGGGTTTATATTCCCACCCTTAGGGACCAAGTGACCCTTAAAAGCAGCAACTTATAGCCCGCTAGCATGAAGCATTCCAGCAAACTACACACACCACCCACCCACACCCACACCCACACCCACACACACACACACAGAGACACACACACACACAACACACACACACGCGCGCTCGCACTCACTCACTCGTTCGCCTAGCTAGCAGGCTAATGTGTCCAGGGGTCGGGTTTGCTAAATGTACATGAGGGCGATCGCGAGCGCCCTACACCCGACGAAAGCAGACCCGACACCCTGCATGGATTAGAGCTCCGTTTGCTTGTTAAGAATGTGTTTGAAAGGTTTCCATTGCAGCGGTACACATCAGCGAAGACGGTGCTTCATTACAATGGTACAGGTAGCATAGAGTAAGTTCCTAAACTAAACCAGAACCCAGCCAGCGCTAGCATCAAGCACTGCGCTTGCCTCGCCGGCCGCACGCGTTTCAAGCAATAGCTTGGCCACGATAATCCTTTGCCGCCAAGAGCGTTGAGCAGGCAGGCTCAGTCTGGGGTATCTCTAGGGTTCCCAGGATCTAGATATATTATAGTAAGAATTTATAGTTACACTAAGAATATTAACAATATTTATAAGTTAATAATACCTCTAGGGTTGACAGGATTTCGACTTTAGGCTTCAGGGATTTGCAGCTCTCAGGCTCAATCCCTGAGCTAAGCCTCCAACCCTAAATTGCGGTAAAGCCTAGATTCTGCAACTTGGTTCATCAAGACAGCTCAAGCCCTAAACCGGTGAGGGGTCGGGTGGTCGCATAGTTTGGGAGGTTGCAACTGCTCAGCTGGTGAAGCAGGTAACGGAGCGGTCGACACGCAGAAACCCCAAAACCCCAAAGAGCAAATCACTTAGAATCTCCAAACCGCGGGTACGTGCTGAACCCCTAAAGCTTGCGCCCGCTTTTCAGCGCTGGCCGTAGCTTCCACTCCAAATCCATACAAACAAACCTGCGGAACCCTTCAGAATGCCGAAACCACTGCAAATCTTGCAAAAGCCCAAGACCCACATAGTCCTGTCACATGCAGATCGCACGATATGAAAGACCGGAGCGAAGAAGCAAGCCTGAACCCTAAACCCCTGTGGTCCGAGTGTGAGCCGAAACCCTAAACCCCAAACCCTAAACCCTAAACCGCGCCCAAACCTCTGTGGGAGGTCAGCGCCATGGAGACTGGGCTGAAGCCGTCGTTCTCCGATGCCTCGTGGAGCTCACAGAGCACACAGGACCTACTAGGGAGGAGGGTTTAGGGTTTAGGCGGTTTAGGGTGTAGGGTTTAGGGTTTGGGGTTTAGGGTTTAGGGTTTAGGGAGGGAGGACCCGGGCTTAGTGTCTTAGCTTGAGAGATTAAGGTTGAGATCTTAGAGGCCCTACACTAGGGGGCTTAGGCAGCCCTCAGATTATATGTCGCGAAAGGCATTCCACAGGCCTCAGTAGCATGTGTTAAAGCCCCCAGGCCCGGGTCAAGGATCACAAACCAGAAGCTCACCGTTGGGACTTTGACGGCCCTACGGACCCTGTACACATCTTGCGCGCTTTCTTAGCATCTCCAGTTTTTGCTTTTCGAGGTTGACAGGGATCTCCGAAAAATATGCTCTTACCTCCTGCCATGGAGTAGTTAAAGATTAGCAGGGCCGTTGTGCGACGAAGACAGGCTTAAGTTGAGATTTGTATCAACGCAACAGATTCCCAAACGTGTCAAGCCCCCATTCCAGATCACAGCGCAGAAGCCCTGCCAGGAACGCTATAGGCCCTAAACCCTAAGCTTCCTAAGCCGAAGCCCCAGTTCTTACACCTGGTCTCGTAACTTCAGAACCTGTGCTTGGGCCCAATTGCCTTTCCTTTAGGGTAAGTTTAGGGTTTAGCTTAGGGGTTAGGATTGATCTGGCAGTATTAGGGGCTCCTTCAGCTTCAAAGCAGGGTTCCAGCTTGTTTGGTTCCCTGTGTGAATCGAGAAGGTGTGACAGATCCTACGTTCTCGGGCATGTGTTCGGGATCCCTTTGTCCTGAAACTTACCGGGTTGTGAAGGCTTTTTAAGTAGAACCCTCATGTAGAGCAATTCCACTTTGCCAATTCACCCTGGTACGCGACACCCCCAGAACCGTCCAAAATTCCCAGAGCCCTTAACCCGAGACCCTCCCCCCTCAAAGAAACATACCAATAAGCCCAAAACCACAGCGGCCAGGACCCCGACGACAGCTCACCGGATGAGAAGAGAATCTCTGCATCCAGCATCTCTGAGGAGAGTCGACTGAGTTTTGTTGTTGTTGTTCATCAGATCCTTGAACATGGCGGAATGCGGACCCAGTGTACGGTTGAACGGGGGGGGCAACAACCACAACCAAAAAGGCAATGGGGCTCTCACGGGGTGCTTCGAGATTGGGGCTTTAGGGCTTACAGTAAAGCCCATAGAGTTGGAAACCGGGTTAAGGCCAAATAGTGCTGGGATTCCCGCTACATTGCTCTTCAGGACTGAGGCTTGGGTTTCCAACTTTTCTGCTTCTACTGTAGAGGTTTGGCCTGGACCTGCTGTCCCTGCACCGCAACCGCGAAGCCTGCTGTTGTGTATTGCTTCAAGGGAGCCCTACACCCTAATCCCCAAACCCCTAAACCCTAAACCCGGAAGGGATGCGGCTCAGTGCTTTTATTTGGGTCTGTTGCGGTTTCGCTGGGTAGTGTATGCCAGGATTCAACACCAGACATCAAGCAAACCCCATCGGGGAAGCGACGCTCCAGTGAAGGCCACGTTTGTTTGCCAGTAGCAGTTGTATTCTCTTGCGCTTGAAGCTTTGCACCTGGGTTGAACCACTATAAGCCCTAAGCCTAAGCCGAACAGTAGCCAAGATAGCAGCTGCCTCTAGTTACACGACCTGCACCTAGTGGATGCCGGGTAAACAGCATCAAGAGTAATTTTGCTTGCTGAGTTGCTGTCATTACTGTCATTAATTTCTAGTGGACGGTGTCATGCTGATGGCGAAAGCAGCTTTCTCTGTGACATGATGAAAACCCACAGCTTAATCTTGTCTCTTCAAAATACAAGTGCGTGCCCGGGCCAGAGAACTGGATAGCGACAATATCATTAGTAGTAGTAAGTAGCAGTATAGCAGTAGCAGTAGCGGTAGCGGTACCGGCGGCAGTAGTATCAGTAGTTTCAGTCGTATCAGCAGTATCAGCAGTACAGCATCAGTATCAGGTTCAGTATCAGTACCACTGGTAGTAGCAGTAGTAGGAGCGGCAGCAGCAGCCGCCGGAGTAGTAGTAGAACACTTGTAGACGTCTAGGCTAGACTCGGTCGAAAGCTGCATTTCCCTAGCGGTAGGCCCGGCAACCCTAAAAGGGCTCAGCTTGATTCTGCTTCCAAAAATCATTACCTCAATCGCTGAGCACAAAATTTTGCCTTCAAACACAAAGCTCTAATCACTGCAAACGCTTCAGCAACTTCAAACGCTGAACCTCCTGAGCCTTGCAGCCCTACCTTAACCCCAAATAACATACGTTCTCAAGGTTCCTTATGATGATTTCGTAATATACGTCCCTAAAAAGGTAGGTCATTTGGGGTCCAGGTAAAGCCTCAATTCCGAAAGCTTGAACCTGAAATTAAACCCTAGAGCACGCTGAGGCCTCAATCACTCGACGCCTCATCCTAAATTAAACCTACCCATGGGCTCCATAGTAGTTCCTTTTTGGGATTACCTTATAGAATTCTTAATATTGTTAAGAATTCTATAAGGTAATAATATGAACCCCAAAAAAGAACCACTTCGGGGCCTATGGGTAAATCTAGGGCCCAAAACAGTCGGGAGTCCTTCGCTCTAAGCCCTTAACGCTCAGACTCTTGGAACTTGTAATATAGGGGCCTAAATATATACCAATACCATATTAAGGGTTCCTTATTATAATTGTAGATATACCAATACCATATTAAGGGTTCCTTATTATAATTGTAGATATACCAATACCATATTTAGGGTTCCTTATTATAATTGTAGATATACCAATACCATTTTAAGGGTTCCTTATTATAATTGTAGATATACCAATACCATTTTTAAGGGTTCCTTATGATAATTGTAGTGTAATGTACCCCAACACCCTATTGCATTCTAATTATTAAGGCCCCCTATATTAGGGTCGGAGAGGTGCGGTTCCCAGCTCTTTGCTCGGTCGACGGGCGCTCCGCTGCTTCCACGTAGCGGGAAGCCCGGGGATGAGAAGCAAAACGCACAGCCCAGGAGCCTCCTTGTACCCTCAAAGAGGGGTATATGGTCCCAAATAAGGGGCATAACCCTAAACCCTAAACCGTGGGGCTAGTAGAGGGTAGATGGAGGGTCTAGGAGGGTTTCAAAGATCTTTACCAGGACCCAGGGGTCCTTTAATAGAGTCTTGATAAAGTCCTTATGGCCCTTAATTAATAGTGGGTCTTTGGGGTATATTAGAGGGTCTAAATATGGGGGTTAGGGCCGTCAGGGTTTGCAGCGTTTAGGGTCTAGGGCTTCTATAATGTTGAGAACTTGGTGTATGATTTAAAGGGGATTTGTAAGGGCTTCGTTCGAAACGTTGTGAATGGTTGCAGGCATTGAATGTGGTCCCATTGGGTTTTGTAAGGCGTTTGATGAGGCGTTGTAGGGAATTCACACGGGGGCTTCTAGGTTTTCTGAAAAGCATGTAGTTTATTTTTGGGTGCCTTACAGCAAGGCCTGCATATTTGAGTCCAGTTCTTTCCTGATATTTCAGGTCTCGTCGGTGGCGGGGATGTACATTACATACTGGCTGTTAAATGCAATGGTGATAGTCACATCAATTTTCCGAACGTCAGTATTGCACTCACTGCTAAGGTTGTTGGGAATATAATGCGTTTGTATATTTCTGCTGCTGACGGAATAAGAATTCCGCTCAGACTCAACAAATTTCAAATGCTGCGCTCGATAGAGAACTTACGAGAACGGTTTGGGCGATACGGGGTGTATTGGTGTCTTGACGGCAGTTTGGGCATAGGAAGAGCCCGCAGCTTCCAAAACCAGTGCCTGCGTGCCTCCCAGCTCGAAGCCGTAATGAAAATGGTGGTGCTGCCTTCACGTTCACGGTGTCCCAGACCAGTTTTTGAGATGACGTGAGGCAAAAGCTTGTGAGATGTTTTTGAGGCTTTTTGGTGGGGATTTGGGCTTGGTCCCAGGAGTTGTTAGGGGGTATACTTCCCCAAATCATAATAGTAGTTCCTAATGTAGTAACCCTACATTCTACTATATACCTAGACCCCTGAACTGCCCGCTAATATACCCCAAATACCCACTATTAAGGGCCACAAGTTCTCAGGTGAGGGGGTCTGTTTCGAATTAGAACCCCGCTTTGTTTGGAAGGGTCAGCTCCAAAACCATGAGCTATCCTTAAAGTCCTGATGCCGACTCTCGGGGAGCAACACCGCAGTGCCATGGGACCGAAACCGAGAACGAGTGCCTGCTAGATACATCTTGGGCCCCAGGCGTCCTCAGCGCCTTGAATAAGGCCAGGTTTAGGGTTCGGCCTGGATTCTGGATCCTGAACCTTTATATCCCCGCAACAATGCTCTCAAACGTGAGCAAAATTTCGCAGCAGCAGTTTACGCCAATGACCGTGATGTTAATGGGTCAGAAACTGAGAGGAACCATGAGACAAATCAAAGCAATCGTAACAGTGCTGAAAATCGGACCTGAGACCCTAGAAGCTAAATCCCAGCAGGCCTCATCTGTCAAACTCCCAACATAAAACCCTAAACCCCTAAGCCCTAAAACTCCTAAGCCCTGAACCCTAAACTCCCAACACAGGTCATTTTTGCCACCTGCATGGCCGTGACGTGGGTGGTTTGGAACTCAGGCTTCCGGGTTTAGGGTTGAGGGTTTAGGGGTTAGGGGTCTAGGGGTTTAGGGGTGGGGTTTAGGGTTGAGGGGAGTGCAGGTCCTCCCTTCCTCCCAAACTGCCTCAGGACTTAGCAACTTTAGTCTTGAACCTTAAGCCTTCAAATCCAAAATGCCATTTTAATTTAGAGCCCTTAAATTCCCCTACAACCCTAAACCCTAAACCCTCCTTGTGTTCCGTTCTTTTCTGGACCCAGTCAGACGGTGCCGAATTCACTCCAGAAGCCGACTTTTCGGGACACAAGTGAAAGGCTGTATCCGACGGTTGCCGAGTGGAATATTTGCTGTTGGGAGAACTCGAGTGGGTGTAATCGTGGCACTAAGTTGGTGTGCTTGTTTTTCAGAACCGACTTGAGCGATCCAGTGAACCGACCACGCGAACCAAGAACCTCGTCTGGCAGTGTCCGAGTTGCGAGAGCGTAAACCCTTCAACCTCCGTCTATAAACTCTGAGGTGCTCGGCTTCCGCCGGCTGCTATCGCTTTTCATGGCGGGCCAGCCGGCCACGCAGAAACTCCACAGGCCAGGCTACCTTTGTGGCTTTCTTTGTTTGGTCTATCTAAGGCTCCTTTCAAGGGATCTATAAGGGTTCCTTTAAGGGTTCCTATCAGGGATCTATAGGGTTTAAGGTTTAGGGTTTGGGAGTTTCCGGAAGTTAGGGGTACCTTATTTTGGGGTCCTTATAACAAGGAGCCTACTATTTAGGGTACTATATTAGCGTCCCCTACTTTTGAAAACCCCCAGTTAGTCTATCTCAGAAAGCTTGAACTATTGTTGGCCCGGTTCTTGAAGAAGAGAGTTTTAGGGTTTCGAGTTACGGATTTCGGGTTTCAGCACCAGTAGTCGGAGTTATTTGGTTTAAGATACTAGGAACCGTAGGCCGGTACCTCAGCCAGTCTATGATTCTGAAGTGGTTAGGCTGCTACGAAATTAGAAGCCTTTCGGAGCGGGGTGTACGGCTTATGGCTTGTGTCTTGGAACGGCTATGAACTGTTTGGGGTTCGGGGCTTTGGGATGGTTACCCAGAGGATCCATATACACTACCATTATGGAATTAGGGCCCCAAAACTCCAGAACCATAATACGGATGATCTTGGGGTACCTAATTCCACAATGGTAGTGTATATGGACCCTGTGGGTTATACCATGTCGTACCATAAAACCAACACGCAATAGGAGAAAACAGGGCTCAATGACTGCCCCGGGGTTCAGGGTTTGGGGTTGAAAGTTGCGGCTAGCGAGTCTGGCGGGCAAGTTAATTGACTTGGATATAGGTTTGGTGGAGGGCTTGTCTTGGAATTGAGCGGGTCGGGTTGAGTGGCTTGGGTTCTGAAGCAAAATCCCAAACTCTAAACCCTAAACCCTAACCCCCCCCCAATCGCTGTGCATGGGCGTAACCTCCGAAACCCGGCCACTGGCCTGGATCATCCTGGTGCCCAAGCCTCAACCGCGAAGTGCCTATAAGACCCCAACTTGCCCTAAGTGCCTGTAAGACCCCAGAAGAAGCCCTAAGTGCCTATAAGACCCCAGAAGAAGCCCTAAGTGCCTATAAGACCCCAGAAGAAGCCCAAAAACACCCATATCACAACCAATCAAATCAAACCTGTACCAGACCATTCTAAAACCCCCTCTTATAAATGAAGCCGCTTCACTCCCGACTTTAAGCCCCTTGATACAGAGCCCTTTATGAAACAATCTTAGAATCAGAAAAACCTGCACCTCAAGAGCTCCCACAGCTAAAGTTCAGGGCTTCGGGTTTTAAGGTTTAGGGTTTAGGGGTTTGGGTTTAGGGTTCAGGTTCAAGCCTGGGTGCAAAAAAAAGGTTTTAACCTCAGGCCGTCCCCTCGCCTTTCCTGGGAGATGCTAAGCACGGCTGAAGATCCTGTGGCGCTTGTGAAGGAGGCCTTCCTAGGGTGGCGCACAATCCAAGCCCATGCTGAAAAAGGGGCTCAGGGTCTATAGGGTTTAGGGTAGGGTGATTAAAGGTTTCTGCTGCGTTTTTGTTGCAGGGTTTTTAGGTTTGATAAGGGTTCCAGACGCAACGATTCTTGATAAGCTCGTGGTCTTCAGGGTTTAGGGTCTTATCTAGCTTTTTTTTGTTCAGTTTTTGGGGTTCACCACGGGGGCCTGAATAACTTCGAGGGATTGTTTTAGAGGGCCTTTGAGGGATGGACAAGGCAAAGTAAAGGCATGATGGGTCCTTTGAAGGGGCTTCAAGGGGGGCTTAAAGGGGGGCTTAGGGGGCTTTAAAGGGGGGGTTTTGGCTCATCGACTGTCTTACATTGTAGGATTAATTAGCTTTCGACTATCGTAACTTCCTCCTCATAGGGTTCCTGTAAATGAAGCGTTTTGGTTTCTATTCATGATCCTACCAAGACAAGTTAGTTGGGCTGTAGTGGTTGAGGATATGGTAGGCGTCGCCATACTCGGAGGCAGTGGCCTTACGCTCCATCCCCAACCGCTCTGCTGGCTTATGAAAGTTGAAGCCCGACAGGGTTCAGGGTTTAAGGATAATGACTCCCACACCCCAGACCGAAACGGTTTGGGTTCTTGCTTGCCTTAAACAAATTGCAATACAGTAATGATGGGGCTTCAATTTCCCAGTTTCCTATTTCGGATTCAAGGGACCCTTTTCTCAGCATTCTGAGCGTGGATTTGTGAAGCCTTCGGCAATCGATTTGAGAGGCACTTTTAGACCTGAAAGGGCCGTGAAACGCAAGCCTGAACCATCCTAAACTCGGAGCTAAACCCTAGACCCTAAGCATCCCTAGACCCAATACCCTAAGCCCTAAACCCTTACAACAGAAAGCCGAGACCCTAAGCTTCGGAACCTGACCAACGAGGTGCTTCCGACACCGCCAGATTTCCCGGATGTTGACAGGGACGACTTTACGATCACCTTCGGACCATGTGCGAACTTGATGATTTACACAGGCTTCTGGGGGTTTAGGGTTTCGGGCCCATGGGTTCAGGTTTAGGGCTTAGAGCTCGGGTTCTGGGCTTTTGGGGGCTTCGGGGCTATCAAGCTGCTTTCGTCGGTTTCTTTTGCATCTCAGTAGAGTACCCGGGATTGGGGGCTTCAAGCGTAGCGGATGTAGCCAGGCTATGCAAACGCACTCCCCAAAGCATTGCAGCAGTGTTTGCAGTTGTTACTGTAATTCGGGGTTCTAAGGTGTGTCATAATCTTGCATCATCCCAAAGGGCCCAAAGTACCTACAGTAAGCCCCCTAAAGTTGGAAACCGGATTAAGGCCAAATAGTGCTGGGATTCCTTATACATTACTCTTAAGGTTTGAGGCTATTGGGTTTCCAACTTTTTGGCTTCTACTGTATAGAGTAGAATGCGCAGGGTTTCCATACTAGGACACTACGAATTACTACTATGATTTTGGGAAGTATCCCCCATAGCACCCAGCACCCTTTGGGTATTGCTCCTTAAGTTTGCACTCAGCCCCGAAATGCCGAAAAGGATATGCTCGAGATCAGGATAATGCCCGTTTGGATGGCAGCCTGCTTTGCACTCCTTGCTTTTGGGTACAGGGTGTGGCTTGTGGGCTTTTGCGGGGCAACTCGGTTTGAGAGGGCTTCGGCTGTAGAGTGCGAGACTTCCCTGGCAGCATCAGGTTCGCCAACTTCGAAGCTCAACTGTCCGTGTCTTCCCGGATTCTCTATGCCCTAAAGGCTGGAAAGCTCTGCTGCACCCTAAACCCTAAACCCCTATCCCGGCAGGCGGCGTTGCCTGTTGTCTGCGGCGGTGCCCCAACTACAAGACTATAGCATCTTGGCCTTGTTAGGGTTTATAGGCTTTAGGCTGTAGGGGTTTAGGGTTTAGGGCCTTGTGGCACCCTGGACTTCCAGTGCTTCCATTGGTTTTGGGTGTGGGGCTGCGGGTGACCTGACCGGGCGAGCTCCACTCAAGCCTGTGTATAAAGCTAAAGGCAAACATAAGTCATAAATTCTGAAGCCCGAAACGTGAACAAAGCGTGCAAAGCCTTACGTAAGATACGAATCGGACCTATCAGTTCGGATCCCCTGAAGTTCTATAAGGGAGTTTCTCATTCTACCGCTTAGAGACGCCCCCCCAAAGCCTAGTCTAACCATTTACGCCCTCAAGCTACCCCGCTCTTGCCGTGAACCCTAGACCCGGGCCCTTAATCCACGCCGTTTTCACAATCCTCAAGGGCAGGAACCGTCGAAGTTGCTTCAGAGGTCCGGGTGTTGGGGTTTCGGGTTGCGGGATGTTTAGTGTTCGGCGATTAGGGTTTAGGGTCTTAGGGTTGAACGGATGAAGAGTATTTGGGGGGCAAGGTTTACGGCATCGACGATCCGAGGGTTGAGGGTGCAATCAGGGTGCAAGTTTCACGAGATGGAGGTTCCGGGTTTCCTGCTGTTGAGTCGGCATTACCTCGCACGGTGTGCGAGGTCAAAGTTTGCTTAGGGATTTGCGGTCATATTTGTGCGACGTCTACGGGCTACCCTTCCTGACGAACTGCTTCGATTGACGCGAAACTGTTCGGGTCATGTAGCCTTTGTTTCTTAGTCTTGAGGATGTTATTCTATGGTTCGGGGTTGTCCCGAAGGTGTTAAGACTCACTCATGTTACAAAGTTGTATTTACGGCCCTGTGACTGCACACTCTATGGCTTTTGCTGATTTCAAGCATTAGCGTATATCCGAAGCACCTCCCACAGCAAAGTCCCAGGCACCCAAGCTTCGCCGCTGAGACTGCAGCCGGTGGTGACTATAATTCCTAAGCCCTGATCCCTAGACCCTGAACCCTAAGGCGGCTTCATGCTTTGGATGCTGATCGGTTTCTTCTTCGTGTTGGGGCTTTTTATTGTTGTAGTAGTGTTGTCATTACTATTGTTGTTATCATTGTTGTTGTGGTTGTTGTTACTTGGCTGCCTTCCTGACTCCTCCTTGACACACCTGTGAACATATGCCTCGCCTGGGCAGTGCGAGTGACCACCGAAACCCTAAGGCCCCCAATCCGTAGGGTTTAGGGTTTAGGGTAATCCGTAGACCTGTTCCCTAAACTCTGCCTATAGTCTCCATTGTAGTTCCTTTTTGGGGGTACCTTATAGGATCCTTCTTATTTAGTTGGTTAAACCAAAAAAAGGAATTACAATGGAGACTATAGGTGAGCTCTAGGTTCGTCCTAGCCAGGCGGGAGGGACAAACAATCCTGAGTTCTTAAAGCCCGAAGTCCCGGGTGGGAACTCCAGTTCCAGTAGGTGGTTCTGCTGTCGCTAGGGGCGGAGAGTTTAGGGTTTAGGGATATTTAGGGTGTTCTCCGGAATGAAAACCTAGATTCCTAGGCACGTGATTTATTGAATACTCCAGTCCAGGATTTGGGATTTAGATTTATAGGGCTTAGCCGCATCAACTTCAGCCTCGCCCCAAATCCCAAGCCATATTAGTCATTGAGGAAGGCCTCTTATTTACAGCAGTCACGTGAAAGTCGTTATTTCCCTTCGACCCTAAACCCAAAACCCCAATCATCTGTCCCCCACGGAGGAGATCTAGGATCTCCTTCGTGGCGTTTTTTGGGGATGGCGAAGAGAAGAGTCGCAAAACGCAAACCAAGCATCCGCTTGTGCCATGGAAGAAACCCGAGATGTCTCTCTTTTTACCAACCCTGAGCCCTCATCCCTCGTGTATATAGACGCTAAACCCCAAAACCCCATATTCAAACCACAAACTGTAGTTACATCCGAAAACCATAGAGACCCCTCAGCCAGCCCTACAAACCCTGAATCGCCGGAGCCACTGCGAAGCTTAATCACCTCGCATAGATGTTTCGCGCGGCCGATTAGAACCTCACTTGCCAAGCTCTTGGCCAATAAAACCTACATCTTAAACCCCAGACTCAGACACTTAAGCAGAAACCCCACAATTCTAGACGCAACACCCTATCATCCTTCGAGTGAGGCTTCCATGGCACTTCCTGCGGGGCGTTTGTGGCGGCTGTCATGGCCGGGGATGTGGAAATCGTGCAGATGCTGCCGGTGCCCTCGGGGTTTTCGAAGGGCTTACAATGTCGGAGGTTTAGGGCTTGGGTTTGGGAAAAACAGTGCTTAGCATGTGCGCTGGTTTCGGGATTCGGTCTGGGGATCGCCATTCAGGCATGAGGGTTTTTCGAAGACAGGTCAGATGCATATGTAACGGCTCGGGGCTTGTTATTCTGGACAATGAAGGCTTTTGCTTTAGGCTCTCCTTGGCTTCGCTTGCAATGTGACAGCGCGACCTTAAGCACCTGCAAGTTCATGCATATGAGCACCTGCATGATTCCATGCAAAAACGACAGGATGCAGGGTTGCCGGAAATCGAGGTACAGCTAGGCACTGAACAAGGGAATCTTCACACGGTCTTCACTTCATAGCGAGGGGTCGTGACGGGTAGCGACAGTAGCTGCTCTACATCCAACGAACAGATCCAAATCTTCAACAATAGCTCCTCAGAATTCTCAAGGACGAGCTCCTAAGCCTCATCAATCCTGAACTCTGCCTTCGACATCCTTAACATCCTCAAACCTTAGGCCCTGCATCCTCAATGCTACGCGCTGGATTCCATACCCTTTCTCATGAGGATGGTGACTTTCTGGCTCCCACTGAGGTCCTAACAAGCTCTCTGCATGGACTACACCTGAAAAACCGACACCTTGAAGCCTCATAATGGAAAGCCTTATACAAGCCCTAAAGCACGTATCCGAATCCTATACCCTAAACCCTATCTAGCCTATACCGATACCCTAAACCCTGTAGCCAAAAGAAGAGGGTCTTTGATGCCGCTGAGCAGGAGATGCTCGAGTGGACGAGGCGCTTCAAAGGACGCCTTTGGGGCTTGGCAGCTCGTCACAGAGCTCTTGCTGTGTTTTCGGGCATTTTTGGTTTAAGGTTTGCTGAGGTGGAATTAGGATTTAGCGTTCATGGCGTAAGGTTTCGGATTTGTAGTGTTTAAGGGTTTGATTGTCGCGTTAGCGATGCAGGGTTGAAAGGTCAGGACCTTTATTGGGTTATCCGGACTTACAAGCCTTGAGGAACAGTGTGCCTTGTAAAGCAGATGGACCTCAGTACGATCCAGTACTCTTTATCGTTAAACAAATAGTATTAAGTGCGCAGAATCAAACGGTCGGTATACAGTCTCTGCTTCGGGAACCCAGAAAGCAAAGACTCGGACCTGACTGCAAAAGCTTCCACTACCGCTCCATTGAGTCGTTGCCGTAGCCGGAGTTTAGGTTTTACAGCGTAGGAGGAGGAGGAGGAGGAGGAGGAGCAGGAGCGGTCAAAATAGTAGTAGTGGGTCTAGTAGCAGCAGCAGTAGTAGTCGAAGTAGTAGTAGGAGTCGTCGTCGTAGTAGTAGCAGTAGCAGTAGTAGAAGTAGTAGGAGTGGTAGTAGTGGTGGTAGTGGTAGTGGGTTGTAGTAGTAGTAGTAGTCGTAGTAGTCGTAGTAGCAGTAGTAGTAGGTAGTAGCAGCAGTGACAGTGGCAGCAGGTTCAGTACAGGTATTACCACGAGTCTATAGTACCTGGCACTAGTAGAAAGAGAAGGAGTAGGAGGGATCGGGAGAGGAGCAGTGACAGTAGGAGGAGGAGTAGGCATTGGGTTCAACTTTGTTCCCCAAGCAGACCGCCAAGCCAAGTTGCCAACCATCTTAAACCACCTGAGCCATCCCTGGAAGCCCAGCTACTTACACGGTACCTTCATTTAATTACGTGATTATACTCAACACCAGCCAGAATCCGAATGGCCACCCATTAATAGGCCTCGCGGCCTTCGGGGTTGGATCTCTCTCGACCCTGAAAGCCTTGAAGCCGAAGGCCCCGGAAAGTCGAGCCAGCTCAGGTAGGCGCCTACTCTTCCAGCATCAGTGCTATCGACTCACGGCCGCAAGAACATGGGGTTTGGGTAAAGTTTAGGGTGTGTGGGGGAGTGATTCAACGGTAGGATGGTCTTACGTGCTTGCGCTTGCGCTTGCGCTTGTGTGTGTGTGTGTGTGTTGTGTGTGTGTGTTGCGTGTGTGTGTGTGTTGTGTGTGTGTTGTGTGTGTGTGTGTGTCTGTGCGTGTGGGG
>BGNK01002335.1:1003-13241 GCA_003297005.1 Symbiodinium sp. clade A Y106 | reverse complement strand
GCGCAAGACCTTTGCGGGGTTTGTTTGACAAAATGATTGACTATGGAGAAGCCTTTGATTTGGGTTTTTCCCAACGGTTGCCATCGCGAAGAGGGTTCGAAGCCTTTGGTGCTTTGGTTTTCGGACATTGTGAGTATGATGGAAGGTTCTTCGAAGTTTCTTTTTGCGGCGCCCGGCGCAGAATTGTTTTGGGCCTTGACGGCACAGAGCATCTTTCGGTCATTAATACCTTAAACTACCAAACCCTACTTTTTTGTAGGTTCTTAGTATAAACCTTAACATGGAATTTATAGGGACCCTACAAGAAGGTAGGTTTTGGTAGGTTAAGGTAATGATATGGTTGCTTGGTTTAGAAATTCAGATCTCCTTGGTGTGGCCCCTGAAGTACAGTTGGCTGGAGGATCTGCGGATACATGCGTTGAACGCTCAACCGTAAACCCTAACCCTTCAGCCCCTGACTAAACTCTAATCCACGGAGAACCTCAGATCGATGAGAGGTCCAGAAAATCTTCTCTGATCCAGAAGTCTTCCAGAAGGCTCGATGCAGGGGGTTCAACTCTTGAAATACCCTAAACCCTAATCCCTAGACCCTAAACCCTATATAATCCCCAAACCCAACGGCTGAACGGTTTAAACATATGTGAAGAGTATTCCCTGCATGTCCTCAGCATAGCCGTAGTATACGTATACCCGTAATTATCAAGGCCCTGTAGTAGGCTCCCCATGATCTGCCAGGCCCAGGGCTTTGGGAACGAATTGAAGGTCTTGCTATCAAATGTTTATGCAACGGCTTTACGGTGTTTAAGACTTTCAGGGTTTTGGGCGTTAAGACTTCTATTTGAGGGGCTCTTGGGGCGTTAACAGTTTAAGATTTAGGGCCTGTATGGTCTAGGCCTTGCAGCTAAGGATTGTGCATGTAGGTTCAGGGTTGTTTTTCGACGCCCCGGCTCCGCATCCACATGCAAAACCACCGACAGCGAGTCCTTCCGGCTTAATCCTTAACTTATAGTTACCTTCGACACACCCACCAAGTCTTCTCTGATCCGTTCAACTTTTCAGCAGCGGTTGTGCAAGGTCATACGAACGATTTAGCGAAATCTTGCGTTTAGGGTCAGCTGCAATGCATGCAGGCGATACTTTACCCGGCCAGTGAGCCCTAAGGCCGTTTCTGCCTGTTTCGATTTTGAGGGCTCGAGTGGCTGGAACTTAAAGTGACTTTGCACGTCGGGCCTCGGGAATTCCCAAAGGGTCCATGTGCCCAAATAGTATATACTTTGGCCTTAAAGTACTCCCTATATAGGTACATTGGGGCCAAAGTATATATACTATTTGGGTACATGGACCCTTAGGGATTACGTGCGGACTGCTATGATTCCTGAGTTCCGTCTTCCAGCCGCTTTTCTCGAAGAGAACCTTCAACCCCTACCCACCCTGTAGCAAACCCTGGGAGGATCCAAAATGTAGATCCCTGAAGCGGTTCCTGCCTTTTGTAGTATATAGGATCCCAAATTAAGGGATCTATAATTTTGCATTCCCTGCGGGGGTCAGGGTAACTTTCGGAGACAGGGGACCCTTAACTGAGCCAACACAGTAAGATCCTGCAGATGGAGCGCCCAAAAGAGAACCTCGCTCTGCGCGTCGTCCGCAACACAGTAACTAGTTCCTGCCAGCTATAATGCCGCTTATCACTTATCGTACGTATATGACCATTGTGAGATAGATCCCCAAATGCGGTTCTATCTGCTTGCAGGCAAGCCAGCGTCTCACCATTGGTGTGACCTCGTTTTCCCCACTGCCTGGCGGCCTTCTTCTAGCCCCTTATCCGACCTTTTTCCGAGTCGAGGGGTCGGGATGACCAATTATATGTCCCCTTATATTATGGTCCCTACATGCTCATATCTTCATACACCCCAAGAACCAAGAGCCCATCGATTAGTAACATCCCCTTATAGTCCCTAAATGGTCATACTATCGTATATCCCAATACCCCTAACCGGGCTCTTCGGGTTGAGGCTTGAGGCTGGGGTTTAGGGTTTAGGGTTTATTGGTTTAAGGTAGGGTTTAGGGTTTAGTGTCTTGGGGTTGAGGTTGTCGCATCTCGTGAAGCCAAAAGCCAAACGTGCCGATGTGGGTGTAGCTCAATTGGGGTAGTATTCATACCGGCCCTGTTTAGAACCACGTGTGTAAATATGCATGAATTCCTACACCCTGAGCGCGTGGGCGTGGCAGTCTCTTAAAATTCAGGTGTCCTCATATTCAAACTCAGGATAATGTACCTGTATGTATATATGTATTATATGTAGACATGTATGTGCTTGCACATGCATGTCTACATGCATTTTCAGATTCCTGAATTTCTGGAACTCCCCATGCACGGTTCAACTGTTTTTGGTGTTGGTGTCTGGAGCCTGAGGACAGCTTCAGCAACAGCGAGGACCTCGTCACCAGTGTGCATCTCGCCACAGTGATGGAAGCCTTGGTACAGCGGTTCGAGGTTGGAGTCCAGCTTTAAGCCCAAGCCCGAGCCGCCTGAACGTTTCGGGCTGAACCCTAAACCCCAAACCGTTTCAGAATTTAGGTCTTTGGGTCTACGGCTCTGGGTTCAGTACTAAAGAAGCTCCTGAAAATCTGATAATTAAGCCACTAGGCAAGGGAATCCCGATCTCCGGCTTGCTTGGCACTTGGGCCAATGGTGACACGGAAGCTCCTACTGCCAGGTTTTAGCACGGGCTCCGTTGAAGCACCCTCATTCCAGACAGAGTTCATGGACAATGGACCCCTGAAAGGGACCTGATGTAACTGTAGAAAGCCAGCATGCGGAGGGTTTAGGGGCTCCAAAATTTTCGAACTTCGAACGACGCGTAGTTCGTTTGGAGAGGGGAAGGGGGCTTCTGCAGCTAATGGCTACACGACCATCAGGTGGGCACCGACGTCGTCAAAGGCATCATCATAAATCCCCCCGCTGAACCCTCAACCCTTTTGGTACCCGACTATAGTTCTCATTTCGAGGGCCTCTATACATCATGAAAGCTTAATGGTCCAAAGCCAAACTGTTAAGGTTTTTTGGGGGGCTCTAATCTAGTCTTACTCTGTCAGCTGTAGCTTTTGATCCTGAAGCGTCTTGAGCCAGATTGCAAGTCCTTGACCGGATCCGTTTCTCCTACATCTGGGGTTTAGGTTTTAGGATTTCTGCAATCGGTGGTTCGGGGTTCAGGATTTCGGGTTTAGGAACGAGGATGTAGGCTTTGGGGTTTAGGAGATTGATTCAGGCCATGAGCCACATTGAGGCTTAAGCTCCTTTTTCTGCCGAACTGAGATCCCCTCCCTCTCGAAGCCCTGAGTTTGTAACTTAGTCCAAAATCTCAGAAACCCTGAACTTGAGACCCTAGCCCCAAACCCCTCAAACCCCAAGCGCAAACACAGCCGATCAGGCGTCACATGTTTCGCCTGGACTGTCCGAGTGTGAGCGCCTAAACGCTTAACCCATAAACCCCAAACTTTAAATTACCCCAAACCCCGAACCATAAACCCCATAGCCCTTAACCCCTAAGCAGCCATGCCAGCCTTTGAGCGAGTGTGTGAGTCGAAACCCCTAAAGAGCCCCAATCCTGAACCCCTGAACCCCAAACCCGAAAGCCGACCTTAACTGCTAGGAGGAAAAAGGCGTTCAAAAAAAAAAACAAAAAACGAAAGCCTTATAACCCTTAAAGCCCAAACCCGGAGCACCTAAACCCCTAAACCCTTTGAAAGTCTGAGCTCAGGCTCGGCAGCTGCTACATCCCTGTGGCCTTCGAGGCTCAGAGAGCGGAGTTCCTCCGTTTTTAGAAGCTTCAGGTTGGGGCTTAGGGGTCTTAGGTTCTGGGGTTTAGGGTTTGGGGTCTTAGGTTGTGGGGTTTAGGGTTTGGGGTCTTAGGTTGTGGGGTTTAGGGTTTGGGGTTTGGCAGTTTTAGAGTTTAGGATTTCGGGGTTTTCGAGCGCGCAGAGGGGTCTTGAGGATGCAGAGTTTGGAACCCTGGATAATTAGATGGGGTTCCTTTTAGAGGGTCTATAAGAGTTACTATAAGGGCTACTATTATAAGGGTTTAGTATAGGGGCCTTCATCATTAGAATAGGGCCACCTTAAGGGGTTGTGGCGGTGAGAGCCGCAAAGGTTAAGCTTCAGGGTGCTTTGTAGCCGAGGTATAGGGCTTTGGGACATTTTATATGTTCCCTTATTGGGCTTAAGAGGATCTTATTTACTAATATTTTTCAAAAGCTTTTAAAAGCCCCACCTAGATTAAGGGTTGTGGCGGTGAGAGCCGCAAAGGTTAAGCTTCAGGAAGTTAGGGTGCTTTGTAGCCGAGCAGGCATTGGTCTGGGTCTATCCTGAATCCTAAGGATCCATGTGCCCAAATAGTACGTACTTTGGCCGCCTTGGCCTTAAGGTAATCCGGTACTTTGGAGCTGAAGTATATAAGTATGTACTATTGGGGTACATGGACCCTTAAACCCTAAACCCTAAACCTTATAATGGTACCCTTATAACCCTGAAAGGAATCCCTTCATTTGGGCACATGGACCCTCAGGGCAAGTAGTTGCAGGGTTGCCTTGGGGAAGGACCGGGAGTTCAGCACTGGATTGCCAGACCCGGCTCGAAAGCCTTCGATAGGATCTGCACTGCAGAAGCCTTACTACTGTTACTAGGGTTGAGGGTTTAGGGTTTCCCAGTACAGTCAGTGCCGCGGCTCCTTCTATAAAACCTTCGTGGGAGTACTCGAGGTATAGCGTGCTCAAAGCTCTAGTCAGCCTTAGTCTATACTTCTCGTGCGCACCGCCGTCCAATGTGCTGTGGCTTGAAGCGTGCTACCTCCTCACAGTCTGCCGCTGTACCTGTACACAAGAAAGATGTGGTGGTCTTGCCCGGAAACGTCACTGGTTCCCTGCTGCGTCCTCAAGTGATGATGATGAGGAAGACGATGCCAGAAGACGAAAAGTCATGTTTCTCTCGGCATCAATCAACACTGCCACCGCCACCACCGCCTCCAGCAGCAGCAGCAGCATCACCCCCGGCCGCCACCACCGGCAGCATTAAGGTGTAAAGCTTTGCCTACAGTATGAGATGCATGTATGAAAAATATGGGTTGAAAACTGGATATGAAATTCAATGTGAAAACAATCTGAAACCAATGTGAAAAAATCTGGGCAATATGAAACATGTATGCCGATTATGAAAATATGAAAACAATATGAAATACACATGAACGAAAATATGCTTTCGTCCCGTCGGGGCCAGGAACCCAGAACCAGAGCCAAACCATATTCATTTCATATTGCTTGCTTATCTGTTTATCAAACATACTAGGCAGCGAATATGAAAAAATATGAATCGTCTGGCGGCCACCCAAAACCATATTTGTTTCATATCTGGTTTTGCAAGACTTCCAAACTCTCAACCGTATTTGGCTATCAAGGGACCCAGATCGACAAAACAAACTGGATTAAGTAGATTCTTATCCGCCCCCAGATCAGCACCAGACTCCCTCACTCAGCCAATTTGGCCCAGTCACAGGTCAGAAATCGTTATAGCTGCCCGTGCCTGAACATTTCTCTCTCTTGCTTACACGCTTTTGAGGCATTGAACAATGCCTACAGTTCCGCTTGAACCCTGTGGTTTTAGAATAGGTTTAGCGGGCTGCAGGTAGCGTTCATGATTGCCAGGTTCCGCAGTGGTCGTCGAAGTTTGGCTGCTTGGGGCTGCAATGATGCCAGCGGCACCTCATGGACAGAGGTTGAGGGTTTTGGGTTTGGGGTCTCCGGTTGAAGGCCTACGGCGCCACGTTTTAGGATATTTGGTGTATACGGGTCTCAGGGGTCATGGGTGGCTATGAGTAGGCATTGCAGTGAGTCCAACTCTCCCAGATGTAGCACCACATCCAACTGTTCCAACTATCCATAAACGCTTCAAGCACTCTGGGTGAATCAATGCCTTATGGGTTGATGGATGAGAGTTAGGGTTGGGTTTAGGGGTTCAGGGGATGCAGTTTCACCTGTAGCCTGTAGAGAGATGAAGGGGTTTGGGGGGCCTCGGATTTTGGGGGATCGGGAAGCCCCGCCCATTACAAGATTTAGTTTGATCCAATTGTTGGTTCAACGATAGTGGCCGACCAGATCATGAACCACCTGGCGTGGGAATGGCAACGTGTCCGGACACTCACGGCCGTGCGTCTAGCAAGGCTAAGCGGCTAGCTTTTCCTGCATCAGTGAAGCAGCAGGTGGTCCTGGCTTCCCGAGGCTGTGTCAGCACAGCAGACATCCCAGCGAGGAAGAGAAAGCCCTGGAAGGTGGCAAGCTGCAGCAGGCAGCAGGCATGCAGGTGTATCTGCGAGCGGTCTTCCTTCACCGAAATCCTACTGTAGGTCTCTGAGAGGCTTTGGGTTACAGACAGCATAGGCATAGCCTGACCTTCAGCTCATATCGTTGGACATAGCACGGAAGCTCAGCAGGCTGCCGATGCTGTCCAGTAGCTGCTTTGCGGTCAAATTCAATCAGCAGTTGTTCTCACCATTTCTGCGTTTGTGACAATCGGCTTCATCCTTCGACTAACAACAGCATCCGTATCATTGGCTGTGCGTTTGTTCGTCTTGTTATTCGTGTTGATTCTCGTCTGTACATGGAGTTCACGATCGCCATGCTTTAGGATTTAGGGGCGCCCACATTGGCGTTAGAATGACCAGGCGATGATAGGGCGGTGATTCGGTGATGTTTCGTGGCTCAGCAATGAGTCTCAAATCATGAAGACTTCAGGAGCTCAACGCCCCGCATTCTTATAGAGGTGTACTCGGGTTTTGGGATTCAACGGACTTAGAGTTTAGGAATTTAGGATGTCCAGGGTAGGTTTAGGAATGCGGGCACGGATCCATGTGAGGTCCGCTATGGGACGGCGGCTTCTTTGACTTTGCTGCACAAGGGGACGTCGTCGTGTCGCCGCCATGGCCTCAGAAGAAAAACGTGCTTGTCCCTTTCTACGGGTCTGGTGGTTTGGGGTTGTGGGTTTGGGTCTTATAGTGCTAACTGTTGTCTGGGATTCAGGTACCTTCTGTGGGCACCTGCATCTAGGCATGGTGGTGAAGCCGCTAGGGCCAGGGAAGCAATCGCGACGTTCTTTCTATCGCCTCTAGGAGCGGGAACTGTGAACTTTGGGAAATGGCTTTGAGATATAACTCCCTGGAATACCACAAGGGATCCATTGCCCCGATCCTCTACCGAGAATTTAAGATAGAAGTCCTGACAGCATCCGGAGTTGAACTTCCTGCGATTCCGTATTTTGGGGGTCAGTGGCTTCGAGCTACTGGGAACCCTTGAGCCTGCAAGCCATCCCATGTTGTTTCTAACATATGAAGCATAGTTGTTTGGGGTTCCTGATGATGGGTTGTCTCATATAATTCCTGAGGGTTATGGTGGGATAAGGTAGGGCTTGTGTCCCGTGCTGGGGGTTCCGGAGCTCTCTGTTGCGGTTTGGGGTTGGGCCGGACGTTCGTCAGCCAGTGTCAGCCATCGGGACTTCTGCCTGTCAAAGCGTAAGGACCAGGCTATCACCTACAGGTTGCAAACTGTTTCGGGTTCAGGGGTTGATAGAATCGACCTGGATCCTGATCTGATCTCAGTGGTTGCAGGTGGGTCGGGCGGCCACACCCTTCTCCAACATATAACCTGAGGGTTTACCGGGGTCCAAGCATTGGGTTTATAAGTTGGGCCTTCTTATTGAGGCCAAAGTGATGAGCTTTCCTGTGCTATTGGTTAGGGAGCATCCATGCTGTCCTTACTTGGGTAAGTTATTTAGGTTCAACACTCCAGGTCCTAACACTTCGGCTGGCTGTTCTGATTCTAATCCAAGTACAGTAGAAGCCAGAAAGTTGGAACATGGCTTTAGGAGGATTAGTGCTAGGATCCCTTATACTTTATACTTTAATCTAAGGGCATGAGGATAGTGATGTTCCAACTTTCTGGCTTCTACTGTAAAGGAGCTTACAGCAAAGGATTTCAGTGTTGGTTATGAACACCTGGATTTGCCCTCTTGATCATTGCCAACTGTTCCGGACTCGCTGAGTCTGTCACTGGACTATAATGATCAGGCAGTCTAGCTACCGTACTTTGTGATCTGCGNTGTTGGTTATGAACACCTGGATTTGCCCTCTTGATCATTGCCAACTGTTCCGGACTCGCTGAGTCTGTCACTGGACTATAATGATCAGGCAGTCTAGCTACCGTACTTTGTGATCTGCGGGGTGTCAGATAAGCACTAGTGGGATCATCGTCCGCATCACATTGCATACTGACGCCGTACAGCTTAGAACCCTGGCCAAACCCTCAGGTGCGTAAGGGATCTAGAAGCTAAACCAAAAGACCCTGATTCGCACTCACAGCTCGCGACACTGAAAGGCGTGATGGTTCGAAGGCAGCAAGGGGTTACACAGATTAGGGATTTAAGGTAGGGCTGTTATCACGTGGTATGACACAGACCTCTCGGCACAGAGGCGGAAGCCTCGGAGTCGTCGTTGTCGTCGTCGNACGTGGTATGACACAGACCTCTCGGCACAGAGGCGGAAGCCTCGGAGTCGTCGTTGTCGTCGTCGTACAAATCCCGAATCTCGAACCCGTTGCAACTCAACTGCTTGCGGTCTTTTGCATACTTGAGCCAGTTTTGTTGTGTAAAAGCTTCTGAGACATGCTCGTGACAAGCATGTGTCGACTGGCAGGTTCAACTTGCAAGCGCGAACTGAGCTTTCGAAGTGAAACTGGTTACGTGAGACGCCGTTGTTTTTCCTATGCCTACCTGCTGACTACAGGCCGCCCCGGAGCCCTGAGATGAGCCAGCCTATGGCCTCTTGATCTTTCTTTTTACGGGGTCTCCGTCCCTTTCTTTCACACCCAGTGGCACTCCTAGCGACTACCCTGCACTCATGCACTCATGGGACATGTAGTGTACATGTACCGTGCATTCAGGCATAGAGAGGTAGAGAAGTAGAATACATACACATGTTCGCGGCTTTTAATTACAGTCACACTCTCAAGAGATGAAGCTTCGGCCATCATGAGCATAACTGAACAAAAGGAGCATCATGGAGCATCTGACCGGCCTACACCAACATTCAGTCTAAGTCCCAACCCCTAGTCCATCACCCTGCAGCTTAACTGCAAGCCGAGGTACGAGTCCGTTTTGCCCGACGTCCACGGCTTAGCTGCAAAAGACTTCGCGAAGGGATCCGTTCGTCATGTAAAGGTTTAGGGCTTGGGGGCATTAGGGCTTTCGGATTTAGGCGTTCAGCTCTCGTGTAGCATCTGATTAATTGATGAGGGCTTCCTAAGCCCCGTGGGGCCGTCACAACGGGATAGGGGTGGCAATCCTGATGCTCGGAAGGTGCCATGACAAATGGCATGAAGTCTTTGACCCAAAACCCTAAACCCTTTTGGAGTTTTGGACTGCAGGGCCGAGGGCCTGGGGTGTAAGAAAGAGTAGCAGTCAGTGCTTGCGCCTCTGTGTTTTGACCCAGCAGTGCTGTGATACTGTAGTACCTATAGTAGCCCGCTAGCTGACGAGAGGGTGCCTTACGGTTGCTACGGATGTTCCATCCTTCGCAACATGGGGAGGAAAAGAGTGAGAATCACGAAAGGCAAGAGGAGGGAAGCAAAGACAAACAGGGATGCAGATGTAGCTTGGAGACGTCAAACCCGAAACCCTGAACCTAAGACTCAGTTTGTTGTCAAGATACTATGCCCCCCTCCGAATCTTATTCTAGGTGGTTTGTCTCCTATCTTATTGTCTTATTATGTACTTACATTATATAACATGCCCCGAAACCCAGGTCTAATCATCTAGGCTCCTAGCTATCTACGTATAGTCTTATAATTAGTATAATGTATAATGTACACCAAAGCGCTATTAAAATTGGTTAGGCTCCTGTCTTATCCAAGTACAGTAGAAAATACCACAAAAAGCTGCTTTGACGCTTATTCACCAATTCTCTGAGGATGCATATGCCGTCCTTCTTTTCGGTTTTGGTCGATAGGCTTTCCCCCGCATCACCCCGAAACCCCACTCTAATTGTCTAGGCATCTATATTGTGTAACTGTTGTGTAATATGCTCCCAAACCCCCATTCTAGTTGCTCGGAAAGCAAAACCATCGGACATCCCGGGTGGGTCGATCCCAGGTGTATCCGAAAGATCCCTATCCGAAATGCTTTTCCTTCTTTCCGTGCAGAACTCAGCTTTAGCGTTATCTTCTGGAGTTTGAGGGTTTCTGCAATTCTGAGGATTTTGAACAAGGCCTGACAGTAGTGCCCGGAAAAGCCCGAAACTCCGTCGAAGCCGAAAGCCTAAGAGCCTTAAGCCACAGGCCCTTGTGTACACTACAACCTTCAACATTGATGCCTTGAACCCTTTTAAACTCTACACCTTAATTAGAACCCTAAGCCCTAAAAAAACTGGACGCCCTAGGTCAGTTGCAAAGCCCGTTGAAACTGACCCTGCAGCCCCAAGATTGCTTGAACCTTACAACGAGAAGCCTGCGCCTGTTCCAAATCCAATGCCCTAAACCAGCGAAGTTTTGAATCTATTGGATTCCCAAAATTTGCGACACCAATAAATTGTGGTGATCAGGAATATTATAATATTGCGACTGTATGTCGGGATGTCCTTCTTGGGATACTGGTAGTAACTGGTACTATGACCCTACTTCATACTTCATTGCCCCTCAGCTCCAAGACTAGAGACTGGGCCCCTCTTGGCACGTGCTCAGTCTAGTACATAAGTAAGAAGGGGCGAAACTCATAGAATCAAAACAACAACTTTACACACACTGAACAGTAAACCCAAACCCTAATCCTAGTAGTAGAGTAGATATTGTGAAAAGGTTAACCTTTGGTTCCCCATGATACCCGACAAGAAGGTAATCAACACCTTGCTGATGTGCTGGGGAAGCCCTGGGGCCGGAGGCCACACGAAGCGGACGCGGTGGCTCTTTTCGAGGCCTTTGCAGAGATTCCAAAATCACCTAGCTCTGGCTAAGGACTACGTTGATGCTACCAGACAAAGGATACATGGTGTTGCGGTGCAGCATTTGATACAGATAAAGATATTCCAAAGGTTATCCTAAGCTCCTCAGTCCCTACGATTGGACCTAGCATTATTTGCATTCGAGTTTCGACGCCATGCTGTATTTCGCTGATCCTCCAAGTATAGGACAGGGGGCACGTTGAGGTCTGACAGTCTTCTAAACCCCAAGCACCAAACCCTTCATATTTCACTCCTAGTCATAACTCTTCGTATCCATGATGGAAAATCCTGTTTCCCTGCCAGCCTTCTTGACCCATAGCCAGAAACATGCGCAGAAAGTCCCGAAGGAGGAACACACGAAGCCCTGCCCAGCTTTAGCCTGAAGTGTCAACGATACGCCAAGACGTCTGTCAACCTGCTGTATGCTTCCTTAACCCTCATAAGCCAAAGAACCATTGAACACAGTCTTGTAAGACCGGTGCAGACGGAATGAAACCCTGGAAGAGAAATCGTCAGCCGAGCACCTGAAGGAGGGATACATGGACTGCCTCCGCTGGTTGCAGCAAGGGGCACCGCGTCGGCCAGCAGAGCGGGAGGCCTTTAGTTGGTCGGGTTTAGGGTTTAGGGTTCAGGGTATTTGGTCTAGGATTTCAGGTTTGTTGTGTTAGTTTCAGGACGAGGGTTTGGGAAGGGTTGGTAAGATAAGACGGTTTTTTTGTCTGCGGGGCGTTTTGGGGACTGAAAAAGAGTTTGTGTGGTGTGAAAGTGTGCTCAGTTGACAGCGTGTACGAAGCCTGGTAGTCTAATTTAGCTGTTGTTGTACAATCCTAGGTGTAGGAAACCAGCAGCACAGACTGCATGTGACTGACTGCAGGGGCCCCTTTTTGGGCCAAGGCTCAAGCGGGAAAACGACCGGTTTTCACACTGGTAGCGGAGCCAGTGCCCGAATCCGGGCCAGCGCTCGTTTTTATACTTAGTTCGCCCACTGCGGCGATTTCCCCTCCTCGCAGCCATGGCAGCTGGAGGGGGATTGCGTTACAACCCCAAGCAACATGATGAACCCGAGCTTACTAAAGCCGGATTCCCAGTCTATAGTGGTTCCGTTCAGGACTACTATGAATGGGAATTCCGCGCGATGGCTAAGCTCCACGCGACGAAGACCGAAGAAAGGTTTTCGCTCGGCGCAAAGCTTCTAGAGTCACTCA
>BGNK01002334.1:55469-104246 GCA_003297005.1 Symbiodinium sp. clade A Y106 | reverse complement strand
AGTGTGTGACTGCATCAATTCCATTTGATTCTATACATTATGAGAATGCTTTATATATCTGCATTTTGCATATATAAAGCTTCAGTCCGCTAGCAGCTGCGAATACCTTATCCGAACTTGTGCCTGTGCCAGCGCCCGGTGCGAACTTACATTGTGTGCATCTGACACGGGCGCTCTAAGTGCCCTGGGCTAATATAAGAAAACATTGCATGCGACTTTATGTTTTGAATGTTTTNTGCGAGCATGTCCTTCTTGGATGCGATCTAATAACATGTTCCGGGTAGCATTTTGCGTCAAGCTGGGAGTTTGGGTTTTCCTTTTCACCCGCCCGCCCTCCCGGGAGAGAGATTGTGGCGGTGACATACGGATTTGCCCGTCGTGGTGAGTCCGCTACTAGCCGCCTTCGTGCGGTGGCCATCCCTGTCAGGGTATCTCTGCTACCCCGGCTGTGGGGCATCTGACGTTGAGCAGCAGCATCATCCCCTTTTGCGATCAAAATGAGGTCTGACCGAGTGGGCTCTCCATCAATTTGATATGCTTTGACATATTCCTTATCCCAAATATCAATTGGGAATAAATACATACGAGTATGATTCGTGATGCGGGCATCTATATATTCGAATGTGTCTGTATGAATGTGGATGTACGAGGGTTCAAGAGCAAGCCAACAAGACTTTCTAAGAGCAGAACGTGGGCGAAAAGCTTGAACGGCTGCGGCAGCAGTGGGCAGATACCCTTGGAGCGGGCGCCGAGGCCCTTGAGGTACCGGCGTCACAACCGTTCTTACTGAAAGCATTGTCAAAGTCAGCCGAGCGACTTGAGGATCCTGACTGGGAAATCCTTACTGAGGGTGTTGACTGTTTCTGCACCGGGGTCCCCTTAGGTTTCGACTTCGACATCCCGCATTTGCCCCAGGTTTATGAGCGTAAGGTTCACTGGCGTAAGCTAGATGAGTCTGAACTAGAGCTAGATAGGGCAAATTACAAAAGTGCCGAGTTGAGCTCAGCTGAGCTGCTCGAAAAGTTCCGGGCTGAGGAAAGACGACCATGGGGGCGCTACGTGCAGAGTACAGCAAAGACATGATTCGTGTCGCTTCCATGGGGGCGATCGCTAAGCCAGACGGGAGCGTGCGCCCGTTGCACGACGCAACGCACGGAGTGCGCGTTAACAATCAGATACGGCTTGTGAATCAGGTTTCAGTACCGGGGCCAGCAGAGATGGCATTTTCAGTTAGGCAGTCGGGCACCATGCAAGAGGTGCCCCTGGCCCTGGCCGCGACCGCAGACGTGAGTGCGGCCCATCGTCTTGTTTTGCATCGCAGGAAGGACTGGGCGTTGATGGCATGTCGCGCGGAGCAAAATTCAGATACGATTTGGATCAACAAGGTGGGAACGTTTGGACTTAGCCCAGGTGGAGCCGCTTGTACGGGATAATCGGCCGTGTGGTCGCCCGTTGCCTCTTGCAGCACGCCTTTTACCACTTCGCGCATGTGGACGATGTGCATCCGACCTTCTATGGCAAAAGAATGTACATCAACTTCTTGGTTTGGCTTATCCTTCAAGAAATGATCGGGGTCCCTTTTGCTTACCATAAGTTCAAAGGAAAGACCCTGGTGGCCTTCATTGGCTACGAGTTGGACTACGGCTCCAGACTTGTTGGTTTGAGTGAGGCTAGGGGTGCCTGGGTTCGCAGTTGGGTTGAGGAGGCCCGCAAGGCACGCTTCGTCGTCTCTGTGAGAAGGTTTGCTGAGTTCCTGGGACGTCTAGGGTTTGTGGCGAGAGTTGTCTACTGGATCAAGCCACATTTGGCACCTTTGTATGCTTGGGCGGCAGCGGCCTCGAAGAGCCACGTGGCAAAGATGCCAGATACTGTTGTCCTGACTCTTATGTACTTGGAGGCGACGCTCAATGACGTCAACTTCAAGGTGGCACCCGGCCGTGTCTGCGAAGAGAAGGGACTCTTGTTCCACACAGATGCCAAATGCGCAGATGGTTATGTAGTTTTAGGAGGTTGGGACTCTAGGAAGGATCCCTCTGAAGCACCGTGGTTTGCCATAGTTGTGAAACCAGCCGATGCCCCTTGTCTTTTCGACGGGCAAGGAAAATCGCAGTGGGCCTCGGCATCAGCCGAACTCTTGGCAACCTTAGCCGCGCTTTGGATTTTCGGACACTTGAAAGAAAGTAGCTCGCAGCGGCGACTCCCGGTTGCCGTTGCAGGAGCCACTGATAATCAGAGTAACGAAAAGCTTCTTAAGAGACAATCTACAAGTAAGTGGCCACTAATGCTCATCAACATGCAACTTTCGCATCTTCTTAGAAAGGCTTGCTTGAGACTCAACTTGTCTTGGAAACCCCGCGAGGAAAACCAACTTGCCGACGCTTTGACAAACCTTGACTTTCAGGCTTTCAGTCCAGAGCACCGCTTTAACTGCGGTTTCAGTGAGCTTCCGCTGGAGCTCCTGAATCAGTTGTGGTCGTCTAAGTCGGACTTCGATGCATCTCGGAGAGCATTGCAGTCAAAGACCAGTTTTCAGCCTCGTGTCCCGAAGAGGAAGTTCGAAGGCACTCCTTGGTGACTCAGAGAGGAGGGGCATGGCTTCGCACACCAGGTGTGCCTTGCCTTCCTCCGACGAGGGGACATCCACCACCTTCCGTTGAAAAAGAGTGCGGCTCTCAGTTGTCTTGCTTTATTTATATATTTCATATTCGTGACCTTTTACCTTCAGTAACTTTTGAGATGGACTGAAATATATTGCGATCATTTTAGCGTTCGGCTCAAACCCCGAACAAGAAAGCTGGAAACAGAAGTTTGTTAGCTTTTGGGGAGGGGGTAGCTTGCAGTTCCCTGCTTCTGCGCCTGGGCGCTCCCGGCAGTCGCAGGACGTGCATAGAGGTGGGTTAGCTTTCGCCGTAGGCCCGTAGGCGTTGTCCGGCTTTCTCTGCGCCTCCGGCACGTCTTTTACACTGCATTTGCTGTGTCCAGCGCCTTGATTGCGTGCGAGTGCGGTATAGAGCCGACATCCGGACATGGAATCTCCTTCTGCTGCGCTACGCTCCAGATAATGGCATCTATGCTGGCTTGCGACTGTCCAGCTTTGTCAACCAACCGTACTGAATCAGCATCTGTGTCTTGGATTCCACCTCCAGAAGGGCCTTGGCGGTTCTATAGTTCGAGAAGGACACCTTTGAGTAAGACCATGCGCTTTGGGCAGTCAGTCTGCCCCGATGCTTGCAATTCCGTCCATCTGACTGACAGACTGTGAATCGTGGACAACATGCTCGATCCACCTGTAGTATGTTGATGGAGTCCTCGTGCTTTAGGCAAAGCTTGGCAATGAGAGGAAGCAGCGTGACCCTTATGTGCTCCTTTTCGAGCCTTTGGCTTGTGAAGTCCTGTTGCTTGGCCTCTCCGCAATTGAACGTGCATACCGACCACAAGTCTTGCTGCTGTGGGTCAAGTAGCTCACTTAGCGACGGTTCCTCTTCATTTTTACCATGCGCCTCTTCCTTAACCGACTTCTTCTTCTTTTCCTCTTCCTTCGCCGACTTCTTCTTCTTTTCTTCTTCCTTCGCCGACTTATTTTTCTTTTCCTCTTCTTCTCCGGCTTTACTTTTTCGTCTTCTTCCTTGTCTTCGCTCTCAGTGGCTTCCTCACAATCATCTCCATCTTCCGGTGGATATTGGAATTTCCAACTCATTCCAAATCGAATCATATCTTTCGCATCAGCAAAAGCTCGCACTCTTTCAACGATCGAGGGAAAACAAATTCAGGGGGCATCCAGGCCGCAGCCGATGCACACGAGCCGGCCTGGACAGCAGCTCTTGAGTTTGATCCGTTCTCACCCTCCCTTCGACAGAACGCAGGAAAAAGTTTTGCATCGATTGCTTTGAGCTACAATCTGCACATGTGATATTTATGCTTTGTAACCACTGTGCGTAATGCACAAAACTTGCAAATACCTGAAACCAACACGTAAATTCCTATTCTTGCGCATTTCCGGTGTTTTTGTAGTTCCGATGCCTTCATCATGAAGACCGTCCTTTTTCAGTGAAATGTTTGGAGGTATTGGAGGTCTCATCATGTGGAGCTTTCCATGTCTGTCCTCTTTTTGACATCCTTTGTATCATTCATGCTCGTCAACGGTTTGCCGGCTCTTCTCCATCTGGAGATGCTTCAGCTGTGGTGAGTCTCCTGTTTCCGCATCGACACAAAAGGTACATCGGAGTCTTCGGCGCGTCGGTTCCGATTTTGAGGTTTGGGAAGTCTTTGAGTGGCTTCTACCACTCCGATGTCCAGGACGAGACTGTTGCCGCTCGGGGTTCAGAGTTGAGGTTGGAGTAAGACAGAAGGTTTTAGGGAAGAATTTGCAAAATAACATCGCAGAAGCACTTGAACTTATCAGTGCTCGGTGTTCTCAAACACCTTCTCGTCATCGGTCTCGGCACTCGTGCCTGCCTTGAACCGGGTCAAAGACCGTCTTCATCCGTCTCCAGATATGTCTCCTCCAAACGCTTGCTTGCGGACCCTCCCCAAATCTACCTGCAGATTCTGCTCCAAGCCCGCCTTTTCACGAAAAAGGAAGTTCTATGCCTCTTGTTGAGCAGAAGAACGGACTGTGAAGAACTCCCCACGGCAATGTCTTGGAACGGCCGGAGCTTTTACCGAGACCGGCGTACCCAGGTGCGGCCGCAAGTGGCAGCGACCGCCAACTCTGCCTCGCGTTTTTCCCTTATGATTCATAGGCGATCAAGTCGGACTTCGCAGCGAAGACGAGACATTGAAGGGCGCAATGCGCTGTCAAAAAGAGAGAAACCTTCCGCCAAGATGATCCAAGACTTCTTTCGCATCTCATAGTTCGAAGATTTCCGAGTTTCGATCCGCACGCCTCCGCAACGACTGAGATAAGAAGAGAGACGTCGTCACGGACTATCCGACGAAGCCTCTATGGGTCTTCCCCTCTTTGGGTGGCTTCAAAGGGAGAGCTTAAAGGGACTTAAAGGGAGACTTAAAGGGAGACTTGAAGGGCTTGAAGAGGAGCTTAAAGGAGGGCTTAAGGGGACTTAAGGCGGAACTTAAAGGGGGACTTCAAGGAGTGAATGTATTTTCTTCGTTTTTTAATCCCCTAAAGCGTCTTTGTGTGGCTCCTTCTTGTGGAGTGGTGAGCACCGCTTAAAAGGAGGCTTAAAGAGGGGCTTAAAGGGGCTTTCAAGGTGGCCTTAAAGGGGGAAGGCTTAAGGCGGCTTCAAGTGGGGACTTCAAGGGATGAATTTTATTTTCTTCGTTTTCAACCCCCTAAAGCGTTTTCGTGTGGCTTTCTTCTGTTAGGTTCCATTTGGAAAGCGATGCTCATGAAACGGTTGACTACTGTGCATGCTTCTTTCATCGATGAAGCTTTAGACACGTTTGGAGCGCTGCCTCCAAAGCACAGAGGCCTAAGATGCAGTGCCGCTCAAAGACTCCGACTCTGGGCAAGACTCTTACTTAATTCGTTGCTCTGGTTCCTGCACCCTCGAGCTGCCAGATACGGAAGGCTCGCCTCGAGCGCGATGGTTCCGTTCACCCGCACAGCGTGTCGTTCACGAGGACGCCCTGCGCGCCTCTCTCGATCGTGAGCCAGGATCTGCAGGTCGCCGGCCCCGCTCCGGAGCTCGAGCGTGTCCACGAAGCTCGTCCGTCAGCGATGACGGTGATGTCGGAGGAACTGCCCGTCCGCCTTGGCCTTCGTCTAGAAGTCGCACCGGAGGCGGAGAGTCGACTGGTTGCGAGAATGGCGTCTCCGACCAGCGGCGCCTCCAAGAGCAGGTTCCGGATGATCCGAGGCGTAAACTGCTCTTGGACCAAGTTCCAGATTTGTCCAGACTCCGCGTCCGGCGCCCAGACGAGGTAGCGGACGTCGCCCGCGGTTTTTGGTTCAGGAAGTCGGAGCCGGCCAGAGCGTCGTCGATCTCGCTTTGCGTGCGCCCGGCGGTCCAATACTGGGTCAGAATCGCCGTTAGCAGCGAGTCCAGCTCCGTGCGCGGGTAATACGCGAGGAGCTCGTTGGCCACGTAGGTCTGCGTTTCGGCGGAGGTGTCGTAGGCCGACAGATCCATGCCGCCCGAGATGGCCTGGTCCGTCTCAGCCCGTGTGTAGAAATCGAGAAGAGCGGTCATGATCTTGTTGTCGACCTGGCTGCTGTCTTTGTAGGAGGACAGCGCCGAGAAGATAGTCGAGCTCACGGAGCTGTTCGTCGCGTTTCGAGAGCTCGCCGGCCACAGAAGAAGGACTTATCCCATCAACGAAACAGCCAGAGACTACGCTGCAAGAAAACACGGTTTGAAAAAGCAGATACAAGAGAGAGTTCTTCGTGTGCATACACTCTAGAAAGAGACAAAAGACTCACCCAAAAATGGACTCAAAAACTCAAGATGGGGCCGAAATGGAACTTTTTTTTGGTTCCATTTTTTGGGAACCACAGGACACATTTGTTGTTGTATTTTCCATACTGGTGGAATTCGCTTCGTGTGCATTTCGTTTTTAATGTGTTAATGTTCAATGCTTTTATGTTTTAATGTTTAAATGTTTCAATGCTTGCATGTTTCAATGTTTTGATGATGTTTTGATGTTTTAATGTTTTTTTTTTAAATGTTTTGTTGCTAATATGCACTGGTAATGTTGATATTGTGTGAACCTTGACCCTTTATGTTGTGCAAGGATTGCAAACCCGATCTTCGTGTATTGTGAAATCTTTTTGTGCATATTGCGAAAACAATCCAGACAAGCACGACTCAACAGACCGACATGTAGAAAAACGCAGCTGGTGGTTAACGACGGTTTTGCAGAGCATGTCATGTTTTCCGAATACAATGTTGTTACAAGCTTGTCTTTGCTGCGGGAAACCGAATGAAGACGGTACATGGAGTGCTTTGGACATCACTGTTGGAATGTGGGCTCAAAAACCGCATGGTCGCTGCGAGTAGACATGGCCCGGACGTTTAAGCCATGGGGCGATTCAATGCATTCAATGCCATGATACTTGTACCATAAAAACATGAAGCAAAGTTACCACTGATGCGCGCGGGCCAAATCAGGGTTGATTTTTTTATAGAATATGTCAAAAACTATTTGCAATCGCAACATGCTTGCATTGTTTGAATTATGTGGTAAGATAGATAGATTTGATGTCGGTGATGCGCGGAATTCTTCCACCGATTCCTATTGGAATGGAGGAACCGGGGTGGTGACAATCAGTCGTGATGGATCCATTAGGTTCGTTGCTTTGGGATTCACATCTGTTCGCTCTTTCCTTGCAATGCTATTGACGGTGGGAACAATGCGTGCTGATTATCGCAAATTTGGCAGGACAGGTCCGTCCGACAAGCTTGTTTGGTCGCGCGGGTGTCCGCGCGAAGCTCGGCGCTTGCCGGCTTGGACGACCTGGATCGCCAGAACCGTGAGGCAAGGGAGCAAATTGTAGCCATCGTGATTCTCAGCAGTGTGCAGGTGACTCACGCACTTGTGTCAATTGGGCTGCCGTGTTGGTTGATCACGCTGGAACGACCTGCCTGACAATAATTGATGCACTTACCGTTCCATGGTTGATTAAATTCAGTTAGCGAAAGTTGAGAATGAACAGTTTCGAATCGATCTTGAGTCGATCCACACTGGTTTGGCGTCCCTGGGTGAAACGATGAGTGCAGCTTGTTGCAACATCCATCACTGTGTGCTCTTTGTTTCCGCATGATGGAAAATGCCTTCAAGACTCACGGAGACTGATGGAGCACGCAAAACTAAGTGATTGTGCGGAAGGTTATTGAAGCTTGTTCCGCCGAGATGCGACTGTTGTTTCTTTAGTCGCATCGGCTCATGAGCAAGAAGTTCTCCTTGGACATGTGAGTGTCTCAGCATGATAGCATACGTGTTGCTTGGAATGCAGGTCCAACCTATGTCGGCGAAGTTATTGAACGAAAGCATGAACAACAACGTAATGGTGTTGCGGATGCTTCGTCATTAGCATGTCGTTTCGATGTAGATGCACAGTTCTGTGGTTTCAAACATACTCAGAACAACTGCAGCCAAGAATATCAACCATGAAATCTTCGCTTGATTCGACTTTGTGTTTACTTTGTTTTTGAAAGTGTTTGATCGAGTTTCAAGTTCGTAAAGATGCGAGCACCCGTTGTTGAGAACATCCAAGCTTCGTTTGAATGGGAGGCCCACTGTGAAAACAAGTGTTGGAATAGGACGTGCGGTTGCAAACCAGTCGAATTGTAGTCCACCAAACTGCGGAAACAAATTGCTCACTTCTTGGCCATAATGACCGTTTTTGCAGAGCAGGCGGGCCGACAGAGGCTTCCTGACAGCTTTTTTGCATTCTGCACGACTAGCCATTCCAAAGCTTTTGGCCAGGTGAATCTTGCAGCCGTTTCTGCCAATGGCATTGCGCTTCAATGGGCACCGGTATCTTGCCGAGCTAGTAATCCTCGAGCCATTTCCAGCACTAGCTCGCCTTGGCTGAATAAGGAGCGGTTCAAAAAGGACAAAGGGGTGGCACTGGCGGCTGTTACCAGTGCGGGGCATGCCCTCAAGTATGTCGACAAGGACAGATGACCGGGTGTGAGCGTCTTTGTTGCATCTTTTCCAGTCAGCTGCCGTAGCAAGCGGGCATTCAGCATTTTGTTTCGATCATGACGTAAGTTGGCGAAATTGACCAGGAGCTACAGAGTGACCCAGATGTTGTTTATGCAGCCATTCGGCAAAATGCACTGGCATTACATTTTGCATCGCCTCGTTTGCAACGCGACAAGGACTTGAAATGCAGCAGCGGGCTAGCATGATACGCTTGCTGCATTCCTTCACGTGTTCTCGAAGGACATCGTTCTCGAAGCCTGCCAGCGCGACAGAACGGCGTTCAGCTTCGCCGCAGAACCTTGGTAGAGCACCGATGTGAGTCATCGACTGACGCGGAGAGGACAGGTGTATGACTGAATGCGAGGACGTTCTGCGCGAGGACAAGCAGTTTCGAAGCACTACTGGAATGGAATTCCCCAGTGTCGACAAGCTGAATGATGCTTGGCTGGTCAATTTCATTCTTCAACTGCTGCGGCAAAGGTTCATGACGGCACATGGTCCAAGAGATGTCCAGGTGTCAACCAGTTCAATGACTTCCTGTTCGTCCAGGACTGTCCTGGGAAGTTCTATGTAGGACAACCCTGGTAGCAGTTTAAAAGCAACGCCAAGCGTTTCCGCCTTTGACATGGCGCGCCTGATGAGCACGCAACGTGACAAGTGTGGCATCTGCATGTTGCAGGAGCTGGTTCAGTGCCTCTACTTGTGATGGACGGTGGCCTTCGTTCAAGCACTGGAGCTACCGCCCTTATCTGGCTTTCCGGCGGAAGAACTGTGGACTTTGTGACAGTTCGTGTTGTGAGCAGTTTATTTGTGCCCCCGTGCGTGATGTGCAATGTGCAACTGGGGAAGTTGGGGTGTATTGAATCCCAGGCCGCTTCGACAGCAAAGGCGGTCAGTTCAGCGGAAGCCTCCAGTCGCAGGAAGACGCTTTCCAAGCGATCTCGGCTTAGCAAGGAGTCGCCGCATGAGCATCATGGGCAGTTTGAGCAGTGCGAGCCTGCAGGCAGTCAAGACGTTTACGAACTTTGATTTGATTCTTTGAATGCCGTCCAGGACAAACTCAGAAGAGCAGCCGTTCGTGCCTGATATGATGTCAGATCTGACAAATGGAACAGCAAGGGCTGAGTGGTCTGTTTGTGACTGCTTGTAGCTTGCGCAACTCCACACATTGTGTCGTTTCACATGCAGCAATGCAGGACAAAGAATGCCTCGAGATTTTGAGAGCTTGCTGCTCTTTAATTTTTCGCCTGTGGCTCACGCCAGGGGCAGTCAAGGCTGAGTGGTCAAACCATTCAGAGCAGACGACCCGTCTCGAAAGAAGGTTGGCCTCAGGTTCCTTCAGAGCATGGCCTATGGCCTGGCAGCCTAGCAGCCTGGGCTCCTGAAAGCTTTCTATCTCAAGGGATGGAGTGCGAGTCTTGCTGCAAGATGCAGCGTGATTGGCAACATGTCTCGCGACGGACTTGGGATATAGCTATCGAGAAGTCTGCGAAAGCCGCTCTCTCTCAGCTGCAGGTGCAACCGGTGCATGGCTCCTCTGTCTGTGTGCTCTTCGTGTCCAGGCAGTTTAATCGAAATCGGAAAGTGTTGCCAAGTGGTGGTGGGTGAGTGCCTGGCATGTCTTCCAGGCCCAAGATGACGACTTCGAGTGGTTTAGGTGCGATGCTTGCTCGGCAGCTTGCCTTGCGCTAGACACTTACATCTTTAGCTGCTGGGGCCACGTCTCGCTGCCAAGGCATCTTTCTTCAAAATAAACAGGACGTACTCTTGCAGCTATGGTGCGATGTCACAGCGGGACACTCGCAGGACGCTTGCTCAACGTTTCGCAGGAAGAACATCTGTACCTGCGTATGAGTTTCTGGAGGCTTGGCTGTCCTAGAGAGTGAAGTTTGATTTCATTAGTCCTAGGGTTTGCATCCTTTCAGAGCAGTGATATATCACGAGCTAAGGAAATAATCGATGAGGCGCGCGACAGACTGGTTGAGAGATAGCTTAACCATGGGTCTGCACGAGGTCTGCGAGACTATGTTCACAAAAAACGAGCGCCCTTGCTGCAATCCGAAGACTGTCACCATGTGTGTGTCCATCGTTGGGCGCCAAGAAGTGAGGTTCGGCGTGAAGCAGCATGAGGCGGCATTGTTCCTTTTGCTTGTTGCTGTTCTGCTGTTGTGCAATCTCCGCACCGTTTCACGGAAACGGCCGTGGAAGGGCAAGAAGTACCTCTTCGGACCTGGTATCAAAGATCACATTCCCGGACTTGGATTCGGCCAGATGGGCATGGGGGTGTCGCTCCCACCGTTTTCCAGCCTTTGCTGTTCCCTGTTCCTATGAAGTCTGAAGCCTCATGCTTTGAGCCGCGGTTGCTCCAGATGAAGGGACTGAAGTGACGGGCCAGGACTATGACAAAAGGCTGGCAGCATTCTGCAAGATGTTCGTCGAAGAGTTGGGAGAGGACCTTGCGCTGCTGGTTGGTTTGGTACACCAGAAGTTTCATTTTGTAGGAATGTTCATTTGAGGTGTGTGCTGACTTTCAGGAGAAATTGCAGCAGCTCTATCGGGAAAACCGGTCGGGTCCCGGGTGTTGTGGTACTGGTGCTTCTTCTTGTCCAGTCGCTCGTTTGCGAATGAAGGCAGCTGAATCACACGCAGCTGTGCTTGGAAGAGTGTTTGTCATCAGCCAGTGGCACTGGCGTGGGCACCCGAGTGTGGATGTCGTAGTCAGCGAGGGATATTTGCTGGTCTCAGTTAAAGGATGTTACTAAGGCATTGTATTTGTGGCATGTATCTTGGGCGATTTCCGAACTCTGAAAAACAGATCTTTGGGGCAAGGGACCTCGAAGGTCAGAGTTAGCGGCTAGAGGCGCTAGATGAAGCCTTGGTCTTGCAGTTTTTCCAGCCACGAGGCGCAGTCAAGAAGCCCTCGCAAGTCTCGGCCTGCCACGAGGCACCAGAGCAGAGGGCATCCCAGTCGCATGAGTCTCTTGTGCCTCCTCTAGAGACTAGGCCCACTCAGAAGCCTCTGCCAGCTCCGAAGCTGGATTCTCTGAAGGCTCGAAGTGCTTCTGAACATAGCGAAGGCAGAAAACAGCAGATGCTTCTCTTGCAAGGAGAAGAATGTTTCTTCAAAGAAATGGGAAGGCCAAAGACCTGTCGTCGAGACTTGTCACTTCTCTGCATGGAAAAGGCCGAGCAACCCCCGAAGCCGGAATGAAGTTGGAGCTTGGCCAGGCGTCTTCAGGGCATCTACTGACATTCTGCAGGGTTCTTTGGGTGACAGTCTTTCACTTTGAGTGCCTTCCTTTGTAGTTGTCTACGCCGGCTACGTGTGCAAGATGAGCTTCTGTGAATGTACCAGTAGTTGGGGCTGTCCGTCGTTGCGTGGCAGACCGGGCCATCGTTCTTTTGCAATCAGGTGTTGCCTCTTCTGCCGCAAATGCAAACCTCCGACTTGCAGCGCCTTGGTACTGTCAGAGCCTCAGTTTTCCTCTTCTGATACAGCGCTTGTAGGGCATCCATGGGTCCATGCCTGCCTTTCTCATGTTCTGCCTTGAGTCCTTGAGGCAGTGCTTGACGAGCTCACAAAGCGGGCTAAGAGCACGAAAGCCGAGCGGGCTGAGTTGTGACGTGCAATCACTCTGACAAACGTGGGTCACGGGAGTTCTGCAGTCCTCCGTGAAGAACAGAATCTGGAGGAAACGCTGCCACCATGCACACAGCTTCAGAAGGATTACATCTGGCGCTCGTCGTCGTCGTGACCGCCATTAACGCACAGGTGCTGACAGTGAGTGGCACGACGAGTTGAGAGGTGTGTTTGCGCGAATATTTCCTGCACTCATCGGAAAAGTCAAGGCTCACCAAGTGCACTTAGGGGTGCGCCCATGACGTTCTGATGTCTTCGACGGAGCTCTCGAGCGCGAAGGTTAGCTTCGAGCGAAAGGTACTTGAAAAACAACAGCCGGGAAGCGGTTCTTGCTGCAAAAGCTTACGAACAAGTGCAAGCATGCATCATGGATCAACCGCTCTATTCCGAGGCTGTGAATGAATGCAGTCCGCTAACATTCGGCTCCAGATGAGATTTCGGTTCCAGGAAGGGGTCGAATCTCGTCCAGATGGTATACGCGCGCGAGGAGTGGCCCGTAGCTAACACGGACGGGTCCAGAAAGACCAGACTGTCTCACAGCATTGCGTGAGGACGTTGAGAACGTCCTGGCTGCGCGTGGATGGAGGGAAGTGAGGCAGATAGGCCGGGGGTTTGTTAATTACACGAAGCAAAGAGAACAGAGAAGAGAGTCTGAGAGGCGAGATCCGAATATGAATACGGCAGGTGAAGGCTCCTTTGCCAAGGCTCTTCTGGTTGAGGCATCGGATGGGACGCAGGCGGTATGCAAGGCGCGATGTTTCTTACTGTAAGAGAGTGGCTTCGAAATCGCAGCATGAGGTGATGGACATCACCCAGGCATCCAAAAAGGAGGCTTTGCTCAGACGCGCATCGTGGTCATGTGCTCAGCTGAGCCCCCTGAGGCCGAAGCTGCTGCCAAGGCCAGGCTTGACGGCTTCACACAGGCCAGCGGAATGCGCTCTCAGTGCGCTCTCCGCTCTTTCAGGAGGGTCGACTCCTCGGATCCTTACGCCATCCTTTCGTTGTCCGTTACCGCGACAGCTTTTGTGAGGCGCGTTGGTTGTGTTTTGGGGCTTCGACTTTTGGACGTTACGGTGACGCTAGCGGCTAGCGTTTTCTTGAGAAGGCTGGCGTGCTGTGCATCATCATGGACTTCTGCGAAGGCGCAACGCCACTGGCGTCAGCTGGCAGTCCACCAGATGATGAAGCCCAAGAGGTGGGGAGCTTGCCCGACAGATCCGGAGGGCGAGACGCAATCATCAGAGGCCGTATTGGCTGGGTTTCCGGGTTTGCTAAAGACCGGGTGTTCTTGGGGCCTCGGTTCGATGTGGTACAATTTATGCGGCGTTGCATCGTCGAGCCTCCAGGTTCACCAGGTTCGCTCCCAACCGTTTGGGGTTGATAGCTGACAATGAAGTTTCTGAGGGAGGGATTCCAGTTTGCCTTCCACCACAATTGTCAAGGCCGAGAGTCAGAAATTTGTTGCCTATGCTTTTGATCCGGTTTAGGGCAGCACCATTCTGTGCCTATCCCGCAAGGCCTCTTTACATCACTGTGGGCTTTTGGGTTCATCGCTCACCAGGCAGTTAAGCGCTCGTGCCATCAGTCGTTGCGGTGTCGAGGGTTTCATTCCCTGGGAGCGATTGCAGTTCATGGTTCGAGTTGCTTTTCGAATTTTACCCATCAGTCGTTCGATCAGTGTCGACTGTTCATTGTTGCTTTTAAGCTTGTCGGTGTCAGTCCACTGCTCAAGTTGAGGCTTACGCTTCATCGCCCGCTTTAGAAGGTTTGGGTTTGAGGTTTGCTTAACTTCGTTCAGTTTAGGATTTATGGTTTTGCCGGCGCCAGCGGCCGTTCTTGGCTTTTCAGTGTCTGCCCATCCATCCGGTTATACTGCACCACCTGTTTTAGACTTTGAGAGTTTGGGCACATGGTCTGCGAGAGTGTGGATCGCTAAGCATTGTATATGTGTGGTTTTTGCAAACAGCAAGCGCTGCAGTGTCAACGATTTGCTTTGCACGATTCGCTTCAGGGTTGCAGGTTTGCCGGATCCACAAGTCGGTTTTCGGTGTATTCTCCCTCGTTGCTTTTGCGGTTCACTTGCAGGTTTGGGATCGGCGCGGGCATCATGTCTTTATTGACTCTGTTGTCGCTTTTCATGTGACCGCTTGCGCTTGACGTTGTAGGGCTTGACGGCACTGTTGAGCTTAATGTTCACAGTCCAACACACGTTTTAGGGGTAGGCTTGCCAGTAGTTCAAGGGTTTAGGGAAGTTTAGGGTCTGAGAAGCCGAGTTCGTGCGGTTAGGCCATTCGCTAACCGTCGCTGCTTGCAAGTTTTTTGTTCGCACACCATGATAGGGCTGAATGTTTGCTGTCTGTCGGTCGTTTCAAGGCTTGACTCTTATCGGCAGTATTGTTTTCGGGTCTGTGACTGGGCAGTGTGATGTTGAAAACATTTGGCTTGCAAATTCCAGGTATGCTGTGCAATGCTTTTGGCTTCAAGTTCTTTGCGGTCTGTTGCCCAGGTTTCAGGGCTGCTGGTTCCACCAGGCGTTTCGGGGTGTAATGTCAGCGAAAGCATTTTCGTTTCGGTGAGGGGGTTTGATATCTTATGATGTTTCTTCGGTTTCAAACGTGGGTTTGCGGCGAATCGAAGGCATCATCGCCTCGTTGAGCATGCTGGATTTTGTATGTGGGTTTTTACACTTTACCCTTCAGGGTTCGCCGAAACTTCAGGGTCTAAGGTTCACAGTTGGGGTAAGCTTGCTTGGTTTAAGAGTGGGTTGGTGCACTATCTGCTGCTGCTTGCAAGCTTTACGGCTACGGATCACTAGCCATTTTAGGGCTTAAGGCTTCCTGCATGTCAGTTTCGAGGCTTGCTTGTACTTTGTTTTCGCATTGGTGCGTGGTGGAGATTTGTTTTCCAAAGTGTGAATAGCTTTTAGTTTCCAGGTCTGCTATGCCAGGGTTTAAGAGCTCAAAACTTGCATGCTGCTGCCATCGGCCATTGGTGGTTAGGCAATCCTGCAGCTGTTTGGGTTTTGTTGGTTTTGCTTCCAGCTCTTTTTAGGGTTTAGGCTCTGCCAGTTCCAAAAGCAGTTGTATGGTCTGCCGTTTCAGAGTTACTGTTTCCACGATTCTTCTTGGGGTTTGGTGTCTCTGGAAGCATGTTCTTTTCGGTGATGTGGTTTCATACTTACTGTTACTAGCATGGGCTTCGTATGCTTTCCATATGTCAGTTTTTCAGTTTACAACCTGGGGTTCCCTTACATTTTAGGGTGTAGGGTTCACGGTCCAACATGTATTTCACGGGCATGCTTCCTGCTGGCAGTAATCGTTTGAGGTTCCGCAACGCGCTCTCCGTGGCCTCAGCTTGTGGGGTTACCGCGCTTTTCACCTCCGACAAAGGGTCTCACCACCCCCTAATCCCAACTTCAACGGGGAGGGACATACCACCACCCACGCCTCAAACAAAGGAGGGTATTGCTCTTAATATTATCATTACGCGTTATTGTTAGTATTGTTGTTATTACCATTGTGGGGCGGGGGTGGGGGCGGGTGGTTGGCGGGGAGCGGGGGGATTGTGGTTGTGGTGGTGGTGATGGGGACGTATTTTCTATCATAAGTTTATTAAAGATACTATGGTTAATGGTAGTTTTAACAACGATATCACCAATTTTTAACTTTACAGAATGCTAATTCTTGCGGGGCGGAGGAGGAAGGGGGTGGTGGTGGGGCGGCATCTGGTGTGGTGGTGGTGCGGAGGCATTTTCAACATGTTTATTAGTATCAGCGGCTTTATAAAAATAGCACTGCTAACAATAATCATTACAAAACACAAAATTGATTATTTGGGGTGCCATTTGACGGGAGCGGTGGTTGTGGTGCGGGGGCATGACGTGGTCAGCTCCGCTCTCACAACAACTGAGAATTCTCCATCCCCGACAACTGTCGAAGATGGGGGGGTATGCTAGCTGCCGTCAGTAATGGCTGAGGGTCCGTGCGGTCAATTTGATCGGTCTACCGCCCCGGAACACTGATCATATTAGGGCTTTAAAATTGCTGCCCGTCGCTCATTTTAGGGTTTGGGGCTTTGCTGCGCCATGATCGTTCATAGAGTGCTGGCTTGCTGCTGCCATCGGTCATTAGTGGGTTCAGGGTTTGTGCGACTGTGTTGCAAGCGTTGGTCTTGTTGTTTGCCATCCGCTGCTGCGCGACTTGTACTTCGAATGTTAAAGTTCAATGTTTTGCGGTCTACTGCCAATCCTTTGTGTTAAGTTTCAGAGCTGGCCAGTTTGCAAAGCCGTTTCTTGGCACATGGCCTGCAAAAACTTCACTCATGGTTCGCTATCCATCCAGTTGCTTTAGGCTTCAAGGTCTGCTGCGCAGGATTCGCTTCAGGGTTTCAGAGTTCTTGTTTCCATGATTCGTTTTGGCACGTGGTGTCTGTGTGAACGTTTTATTTTNTCTGCTGCGCAGGATTCGCTTCAGGGTTTCAGAGTTCTTGTTTCCATGATTCGTTTTGGCACGTGGTGTCTGTGTGAACGTTTTATTTTGGTAATGTGGTTCGAAATCTACTGTTGCTCGGTATGTGGGTTTGGGGTCGGCAAAGGCATCATCGCTTCGTTGGGTACGCTTGTTTTGTATGTGAGCTTTTACACTTTACCGTTAAAGGTTCGCCGACACTTTAAAGGTTTAAGGTTCGTGCCTTAGGAGGGTTTAAAATTCACGGTTCAACAAAGGTTGTAGGGGTTAGCCTGCTGCTGGCAGCAGTGGTTTAAGGGTGGGATTGTCTGGTCGGGTTGCTGTGCTATCTACTGCTGCTCGCAAGTTCTTACGGCCATGGATCATTAGCCGTTTTAGAGCTTCGTCGCTCGATTTAGAGTTTGGCCTTTATCTGTCGTTTTGTGTAGCCCGGCATTGCGATGGGCGACGGAGTTTTGTTTTTGTAGATGTAGGAATCCAGGTGTGCTGTTTCATCGTCAGTTCAAGGTCTATGAGTTCAAAACTTACCAACTGCTGCCATCGGTCATTGGTGGGTTCAAGGTTTGCAGGATTCCATTGCAAGCATGTGTCTGCTTTGTCATCGTCTTGCAGTCCCGCTGTTTGGTGTTTTGTTGCTTTTGCGCCCAGTTTTTTTTAAGGGTTTAGCGTATGCCAATTCCAAAAGCAGTTTTTGGGGCACATGGCTGTAGGGCGTTTCAGAGTTACTGTTTCCATGATTCTTTTTGGTGTTTGGTAATACTGTAATACTGGTAGTTTGGTTTTGGGCCTGTGACTAAGTTTTATTTCTCAGATTCTAAGTAGCATTCAGTTTTCAGCTTTGCTGCGCAATCATCGCTCTGGAGTCTTAGAGTCTCGGCTTGCTGCTGCCATCGGTCATTAGTGGGTTCAGGGTTTGCACGACTGTGTTGCAAGCGTTTGCCTTGTTGTTTGTGCCATCCGCGCCGCACGACTTTTACGTGTAATTTTGAAGTGCAGTGCTTTTGCGGGTTTTCGTGGTCTCCCGGCAATCTTTTGTGTTAAGTGTCAGCGCTGGCCAGTTTGAAAAGCCGTTTCTTGGCACATGGCCTGCAAAATCTTCACTCATGGTTCGCTATCCATCCAGTTGCTTTAGGCTTCAAGGTCTGCTGCGCAGGATTCGCTTCAGGGTTTCAGGGTTCTTGTTTCCATGATTCGTTTTGGCACGTGGTGTCTGTGTGAACGTTTCATTTTGGTAATGTGGTTCGAAATCTACTGTTGCACCATATGTGGGTTTGGGGTCGGCAAAGGCATCATCGCTTCGTTGCGTACGCTTGTTTTGTATGTGAGCTTTTACACTCTACCGTTACGGGGTCCCAACAGTTTATGGTCTAAGGTTCATGGTTCAACATGCATGTCAGTAGGCCGGTGGCAGTGATGGTTTCAAGGTCGGTTCGTGTGGTCGGGTTGCTGTGCTACGTATTGCTGCTTGCAAGGCTACGGCTGCGGATCGTTAGAAATTTTAGGGCTTGAGGTTGCTGCCCGTCGCTCTTTTTAGGATTTGGGCGCTTCAGGTGTCAGGGTTGTTGCTTCCATGCGTCGTTTTGGGGTGTAGTATCGGCGAAAGCATTTTTTCGGTAATGTGGTTTGATATCTAATGTTGCTTCTTTGGTTTGAAGTGTGAATTTGTGGTCAACAGGCATCATCGCTTCGTTGAGCGTGGTTTGTTTTTACGTGTACGTGTGCAGGTTTTGGGCACATGATGCAATGTTGTTTCTCAGGATCTTAAAGTGTAGGTTTGTTGTCGCCATCGGCTCATGGTTTGGACGACTTTGTTGCAAGTGTTCGTCTTGTTGTTTGCTATCCGCTGCTGCACGAGTTTTCCAGGATTTCGAAGTTCCGTGTTTTGCAGGTTTTCGCGGTCTGCTGCCAATGCTTTGTGTCAGGGTTCAGGGCTGGCCAATTCGAAAAGCCGTTTCTTGGGTGAGCGAAAGCAGTGTGTCTTCGGTCATGTGATTTGATATCAACTGTTGCTTATTCGGTTTCAATTGTGGCTTCAGGACCTTAGGATTGGCAAAGGCATCACCGCTTCGTTGAGCATGGTTCGCCTTTATTTGGTCTTTTAACGCTCCACCGGTTAAGGGTTCCCCGACACATTATATTTCAAGGTTCACGGCCCAACATGCATTTTAGTAAGCTTGCTGGTTTAAGGGTGGGTTCGTGCGGTCGGGTTGCTGTGCTATGTATTGCTGCTTGCAAAGCTACTGCTACAGATCATCAGCCTTTTTAGGGCTTCAGGTTTGTTGCCCATCGTTCGTTTTATGGTTTGGGGTTCATCTGTCGCTTTGTTTATTTTGGCATTGCGATGTGCGGCAGAGTTTTGCTCCTAAAGGTGTGACTAGCTTCTCGTTTCTAGGTCTGTTGCGGAATCGTCACGTTAGGTATTGGTCATTGGTGGGTGGAGGCTAGCCGGGCTCCATTGCACGCATGTTTTTGCTTTGCCATCGACGATTCTTGATGATTGTTAACCTCGTTGTTCAAGTCCGACAGTTGTTTGGGGTTGTGTTGGTGAGCTGCCCATTTAATTTTAGGGCTTAGGTTGTGCAACATGCTTTGGCACATGGCTGTAAGGTGGAAGCTTGGCCCGCTCGCGATTCGCTTTGGGGTTTCGGGGTTGCGATTTCCAGGATTCGTTTGGTTTTCTGTTGGGCCATGTGGTTTGATACCTAAAAAGGTTTTCGTGAGTTTCGTACGAATCGCTTTCCATACATTTGTTTTTGCAGTCTAGGGTTCACGGGCCTTGAGGGTTTAANGATACCTAAAAAGGTTTTCGTGAGTTTCGTACGAATCGCTTTCCATACATTTGTTTTTGCAGTCTAGGGTTCACGGGCCTTGAGGGTTTAAGGTTCACGATCCAACAATGCTTGCTGATGGCTGTAGTCGTTTGGGGTTTAGGTCCCGTGAAGCCCGGTTCGTGTTGTCAGGCTGCTGTGCGATTTGCAAGGGGGTGCCCACTTTTGTAGGTTTTAGGGTATGCCAGTTTCCAGAGCAGTTTTTGCGGCACATGGCTTGCAAGAGATACGGTTCGCTATCCATCCAAATGCTTGAGGGTTTAAAGTGTTGTTGTTTCCATACGTGTTTTGGGGTGTAGTTTAGTACTAGCGAAAGAATTTCTTCGTGCGGTGACCTGTTTTGATATCTATTGTTGTCTCTTCGGTTTCAGTCGTGAGTTTGGGATCCACGCAGGCTTGATCGCTTCGCTGAGCGACGTGTATTTTTGAACTTTGCCGTTAAGGGTTCCCCGCACTCTTGGGTCCAAGGCTTCTTGGTCCAACATGCTTTGCCGTCAGTAACCGCTTAAGGGCTTAGGGTGGTCTACGGGCACGGTTTAGCTTGGTTTTGGGTCCAAGACGAAGCATTGTTTCTCAGGGTCTTAGAGTGTAGGTTTGCTGCCGCCATCGGTTTTCAGTGGGTTCAGAGCTAGTGCGGCTGTGTTGCAAGCGTTTGTCTTTTTGTTTGCCATCTGTGCTGCGCGACTTCGAAAATCGAAAATTGAAGTTCAGTGTTTCGCAGGCAAGTTTTTAGCGGCTTGCTGCCAATTTTTTGTTTTCAGGAAACAGAGAAATGCGGGCCCATGTTTCGCACATTGTCATAAAGTATACATAATGATGTAGTATACGAGGCCCTGGCATCGTCTGTTTTAGTGTTTAAAGTTTGCTGCGCGCCATCCGTTTCAGGGCATCATCGTTTCGTTGAGCATGGTTGATTTTATATATGAACTAAGCTTCACGGGCCAACATGTGCTCTAAGGGTGGGTTCAAGGGATTGCGGTGCTGTCTTTTGCTGCTTGCATGGCTACGTCTACGCATGATTGGCCATTTTAGGGCCTTAAAGTTTGCTTCCTGCTGCTCGTTCTAGGGTTTGTGGTTTATCTGTGGTTTAGTTTGGGATTGCGGTGCTTTTAGTTTGCAGGTTTGCCTCCATCGCCACACGACGGTGTAAGAGTTCGAAACTTGCGACTCCCATCGGTCGTTGGTGGGTTCAGGGTTTGCACGCAATTGTGCATGTGCGTGCTTTGACAGGTGGTGTTTCGTTAAGATTTTCACCCCGTTTGTTAAAGTGTGGCAATTGTTTGAGGTTTTGTTGGTGTGGCCTTTTTTTTTTCAGGGTTTAGGGCATGCCAGTGCCAAGTGCAGCTTTTCGCGAGAAATCTGGTTCGCTATTCATTCAATTGCTTTCGGGGTTGAGTTTCGCAGCGTACCATTCCCTTCATTGCCCACGAGTCATTTCAGGTGTAATGCCAGCGAAAGCATGGTCTCTTCGGTAATGTGTTTTAATATATAATGTTGCTTTTTCGGTTTTAAACGTGGGTTTGGGATCGGTAAAGGCAAAGGCATCATCGCTTCGTTGAGCATGGTTTGTTTATGTGAACGGATACAGGTACACCGTTCACTCTCCAGTCTGCATTTTAGGGGTATGCTAGCTGCCGTCAGTAATCTTTGAAGGGCTTAGGGTTCGTGTGGTTAGTTTGTTCGGTCTACGGCCACGGGTCACCGGCCATTGCAGGGCTTAAAGGCTTAAGGATTGCTGCAAGGTTTCGGGTTTGTGGTTATCCGTCGTTGTGTTTAGTTTGGTTCTGGGCTTGTGACGAAGTTTAGTTTCCGGATTCTAAGCATTCGGTTTTCAGCCCTGCTGCGGATGTTTGCCGTCCGCTGCCGCACGACGTTTACCTCGAGTTTTAAAGTTCAATGGTTTTCAGTTTGCTCCCGCCAACCTTTTGTTTTAAGTTTCAGAGCTGGCCAGTTCGAAAAGCCGTTTCTTGGCACATGGCCTGCAAAAACTTCACTATCCATCCAGTTGCTTTAGGCTTCAAGGTCTGCTGCGCAGGATTCGCTTCAGGGTTTCAGAGTTCTTGTTTCCATGATTCGTTTTGGCACGTGGTGTCTGTGTGAACGTTTTATTTTNTCTGCTGCGCAGGATTCGCTTCAGGGTTTCAGAGTTCTTGTTTCCATGATTCGTTTTGGCACGTGGTGTCTGTGTGAACGTTTTATTTTGGTAATGTGGTTCGAAATCTACTGTTGCTCCATATGCGGGTTTGGGGTCGGCAAAGGCATCACGTTGCATACGTTATTTTTCTAAATTTTTTATGTGCGCTTTTAAACTGTACTGTTAGAGTCTAAGGTTCATGGTCCAACATGCATGTCAGTAGGCTGGTGGCAGTGGTGGTTTGAAGGTCGATTCGTGTGGTCGGGTTGCTGTGCTACGTATTGCTGCTTGCAAGGCTACGGCTACGGATCGTTAGAAATTTTAGGGCTTGAGGTTTGCTGCCCGTCGCTCTTTTTAGGGTTTGGGCGCTTCAGGTGTCAGGGTTGTTGCTTCCATGCGTCGTTTTGGGGTGTAGTATCGGTGAAAGCATTTTTTCGGAAAAGTAGTTTGATGTCTAAGGTTGCTTCTTCGGTTTCAGATGTGGGTTTAGGATCGGCAAAAGCATGACCGCTTCTTTGAGCAGAGTTCGTTTTTTATTTGAGCTATTGCACCTTATCGTTATGGCCCAACATGCAATTTAGTGAGCTTGCTGGTGGCAGCAGTGGTTTAAGGGTGGGTTCGTCTGGTCGGATTGCTGTGCTACGGCTACAGATCATTCAATTTAGGGCTTCAGGTTTGGCTCCTTTTAGGGTTTGGGGTTCATCTGTTGCTTTGTTTACTTTGGCATTGAGCTGTGCGACAGAGTTTTGCTTCTAAAGGTGTGACTAGCTTCTCGTTTCTAGGTCTGTTGCGGAATCGTCACGTTAGGTATTGGTCATTGGTGGGTGGAGGCTAGCCGGGCTCCATTGCACGCATGTGTTTGCTTTGCCATCGACGATTGTTGATGATTTTTAACCTCGTATTCAAGTCCGACAGTTGTTTGGGGTTGTGTTGGTGAGCTGCCCATAGGTTGTGCAACATGTTTTGGCACATGGCTGTAAGGTGGAAGCTTGGCCCGCTCGCGATTCGCTTTGGGGTTTCAGGGTTGCGGTTTCCAGGATTCGTTTTGGTTTTCTGTTGGGCCATGTGGTTTGATACCTAAAAAGGTTTTCGTGAGTTTCGTACGAATCGCTTTCCATACATTTGTTTTTGCAGTCTAGGGTTCACGGGCCTTGAGGGTTTAANGATACCTAAAAAGGTTTTCGTGAGTTTCGTACGAATCGCTTTCCATACATTTGTTTTTGCAGTCTAGGGTTCACGGGCCTTGAGGGTTTAAGGTTCACGATCCAACAATGCTTGCTGATAGCTGTAGTCGTTTGGAGTTTAGGTCCCGTGAAGCCCGGTCGTGTTGTCAGGCTGCTGTGCGATTTGCAAGGTGATCGTATGGCTTGCGGTTTGTTGCCTGCTGCTCGTTTTAGGGTTTGTGGTTTCTCCGTCGTTTCGTTTAGTTTGGCATTGCTGTGCTTTTGGTTTCCAGGTTTGCCTGGCACTCGCCACACGAGGGTGTAAGAGTTTGAAGCTTATTGCTTCCATCGGTCGTTGGTGGGTTCGGGGTTGGCATGGCTCCAGGGCATGCGTGTGTTTACTTGGTGCTGCTGTCTTACATTCCAGCAATTGTTTGAGAGTTTGTTGGGGTGCCCCTCTTTTTTGTAGGGTTTAGGGTATGCAAGTTCGCAGAGCAGAATTTGGGGCACATGGCTCGCAAGAGAGAAGGTGCGCTATCCATCCAAATGCTTTAGGGTTTAAAGTTTGCTGTGCACGAACCGCATCAGGTCTCAGGATTGTTGTTTCCATGCGTGTTTTGGGGTGGAATGTAGTACTAGCGAAAGCCGTAATGTGGTTTGATCTCTATTGTTGCTTCTTCGTTTTCAAGTGTGAGTTTGGGATCAACCCAGGCATCATCGCTTTTTTGAGCATGGTTGGTTTGTATGTGTACGGTTGCACTCTACTCTACTGTCAAGGGTTCCCCGCACTTTAGGGTCTAAGGTTCTGTGTCCAACATGCTTTGTGGGTATGCTAGCTGCCGTCAGTAAACGCTTAAGGGCTTAGGGTTCGTGTGGTCCTTCTGCACGGCCACGGTTTAGGTGGCTTTGGGCCCAAGACGAAGGTTTTGTTTCTCAGGGTCTTAGAGTGGAGGCTTCTCCCGCTATCGGTCAAGAGTGGGTTCAGGGTTTGCACGGCTGTGTTGCAAGCGTTTTTTGTCTGATTTTGAAGTTCAGCATTTTGCAGGTTAGTCGGTTACAGAAAAACGAGATAAAGTATACATAATGGGGTAGTATACAATGCCCTGGCGGTGTGTGTTTTTGGGGCTTAAAGTTTGGTGCGCAAGATCCGCTTCAAGTTTCAGGGTTGTTGCTTTTTGGGGGCGTAGTGTCAGCGTGCGCGGTAATGTGGTTTGATATCTAACGTTGCTTCTTCAGTTTCAATTGGAGGGTTGGGATCGGCAGAGGCATCATTGCTTCGTTGAGCATGGGTCGTTTCGTATGTGATCTAAGGTTCACGGTCCAACATGCATGTTAGTAAAAGGTTTCCGGTTAGCAGCGTGGTCTAGGGTGGGTTCGTGTTGTCGGATTGCTGAGCTATCTATTGCTGCTCGCATGGCTACGTCTACGGATCATTGGCCATTTTTGGTTTGCTCCCTGCTGCTCGTTTAGGGTTTGGGGTTTATCTGTCGTTTTGTTTTGTTTGGGATTGCGGTGCTTTTAGTATCGGTTGCCACACGAGTAAGAGTTCGAAACTTGCGGCTCCTATCGGTCATTGGTGGGTTCAGGGTTTGCAAGGCTCCATTGCGTGCATGTGCGTGCTTTGCCAGGTGTCAAAGTGTGGCAATTGTTTGAGGTTGTGCTGGTGCGGTCATCTGTTAGGGTTTAGGTTTTGCCAGTTCCAAGTGGAGCTTTTGGGGCACATGGCCCACAAGCAATAATATGGTTCGCGATTCACTCAACTGCTTTAGGGTTTGAGGTTTGCGTTGCACGATTCGCTTCAGGTTTCGGAGTTGCTGGTTCCACGATTCGTTTCGAGGTGCAATATCAACGAAAGTATTGTCTTTTCAGTTAGGCGGTTTGATATCTAATTTTAACGCTACACCGCCCGCCTCGGCTTGCCGGAGAGCAGGACTGTGACAGAACTCATCGACTTGCTTCTGTAATGTGAAAGAGCAAAGCTTATGCAGAAGTGGGAGGGAGGGGGGCAAGGGACGGAGGGGCAGTGGAAGGGCGGAAAAGAGGTGGGGGAAGTGAGGGGGGCAGGGGAAACCTAAAATCCTGTACCCCCTCAAACGGTATGATAGGTACTTACAGCCGTGGCGTGGTGGCATGCTCACACGTATACATTCCGGTGCCTCTCTCTGCGTAACAGCCTGCTGTCCGTGCAAAAGGTGGGTTTAGGGTTTAGGGTTTAGGGTTTATGGTAAGGGCCTACACTGTGATTGCATATCTGGGGGCGAGGGCGGGGGCAGGGGGGGGGGGCCGGCAGGCATAATAAACAGGATGAAAAGGGGGTGGGAAATGAACCGGTTCCAAACTTTCGGAAGATTAGGTGGAGGGTACCTGAGTTAACCCCAAGACGCCTGCGGATTTGGCTTCTTCGGTTTCAATTGTGGGTTTGGAACCCGGCGACCATTCTAGTACCGTCGTACAATGGACCACCCCGCAGCAACCCGTTCCCCGAACGTCGTGACACCAATGTCCACCCGTCCGGTGCAGAATTCCAATGGAGCAGGCAGTTGCATAGCGGCACGACCAGGGACGGGTACACACGTGCACGCCAGATGGCCAGTCACTGAACTCAGGCAGGTGCCCGGAAATGTCACGCCACCCGAGCATTTGGATGCCGACGGTGCAAGGCGGAAGGTAATGCAGCAAGGCTGACTGATCTCACCATCTCGCACTCAAACTCAGCAGGGACCTTGTGCGGGCACTGTTGCGTGTGTCGGCCGCTGTGGCAGCGCTGCTGCACTCCGACTAACCTACATCGAGCGCTAGGAAGCTATACAGGTGAAACGGCTGTTTCGGCAGCAGCCAAGCAAACTACGGGACAAGGCCACGCCCAAGGAACAAGAGGCAGCCGGTGCCGAAACTTGTCAGGGTGTGCGATGGGTCTCAAGTCCAAGCCGCTCGGTGACCATTCTAGTGCAGTCGTACAATGGACCGCCCTGCCCAGACCGGTTCTTGGAACGTCGTTCGCACCAAGTCCACAAGTCCAATGCAGAAATCCACTTGGAGGGCATTGACCCGGCGGCATGTCAGATGGACAGGGTTCGAAAAGCCACTTCTGGCACATGCTTTGCAAGAAACATGGCTCGCTATCGGTCCAACTGCTTTAGGTTGAAGGTTTTGCAGCGCAGTATTCACTTCAGGGTTTCAGGGTTCTTGTTTCCATGTTTCGTTTTGGGGGTGTAGTGTCGGCGTGAGGAGCTTTTTCTTCGGTAATGTGGTTTGATGCCTACTGTTGCTTCTGCGCATTCAGATGTGGGTTTGGGATCGGCAAGGGTGTCATCCCTTCGTTGAGCATGGTTGCTTTTAATGTGTACTTTTGCACTTTACCGTTGATGGTACTTCATATGCTTTTACTTATGGTTGTGCTAGCTGCCGTCAGGCTTGTTGATGGGCTTAAGGGTCTGTGTGGTCTTTTTGCACGGTGTATGGCCGCGGTTTAGGTTGGTTTTGGGCCAATGACGAAGTCTTAGAGTGTAGAGTTGTTGCCGCCATGGGTCAATAGTGGGTTGAGGGCTTGCACGACTGTGTTGCAAGCGTTTTTGTTGTTTGCCATCCGCTGCTGCGTGACTTTTTTCCTCGAATTTTAAGAAGCTCAGTGTTCTTCAGATTTAGCGGTTTGCTGCCAATGTTTTGTTTTACGGTTCAGGGCTTGCCAGTTGGAACAGCCATTTGCGGCATATGACCAGCAAGAAACATGCATCGCTGTCCTTTCAACTGCTTTAGGGTTGACGGCTTGCTGCGCAGTATTCGCATCAGGGTTTCAGGGTTCTTGTTTCCATGTTCGTTTTGGGGGTGTAGTGTCAGCGTGGGGATCTTTTTTCCGGAAAATGTGAGTTGATGTCCACTGTTGTTGGGTTTTTCGCATGTGGGTAAGGGATCGGCAAAAACATGGGTTAAGGTTCACGGTCCAACATGCATTGTACTAGTAGCAAGCAGCAGTGCGGGTGGGTTCGTGTGGTCGGGTTGCCGTGCTATCTATTGCTGCTTGCAAGGCTAGGACTACGGATCCTTAGCCATGTTAGAGCTTCAGATTTGTTGCCCATCGCTCGTTTTGTTTAGGGTTTGGGGTTTATCTGTCGATTTGTTTACTTTGGCATTGCGGTGTGTGTGACGGAGTCTTTTTTCCAAAAATATCAGTGGCTTTTCGCTTCCAGGTCTGCTGTCACATTAGGGTCTAAAAGTTCAAAACTCACATGCTGCTGCCATGGGTCAGTGGTGCGTTCAAGGTTTGCAGAGCTCCATTGTGTGCATGTGTTTGCTTTGCCATCGCCGCTTTTTATGACTTGAACCCTGTTGCATGTTGTGGGTATTGTTGGTGTGTTGCCCATCTGTTTTAGGGTTTAGGGAGTGTAGGGTATGCCATATGCCAAATGCCAGATCCAACAGTTCAACAGCAGTTGTTTGGGGCATATGCTGTAAGGTTTAAGGTTGGCCGCTCGCGATTCACTTCAGGATTTTAGTGTTGTTGTTTCCATGGTTTGTTTTGGGGTGTAGTGTCTCTGTATACTTACTGTTGCTCTCGCAGGTTTAATATCCATATGGGCTTGTGCATTTTTTAGGTTACAGTATTTCTGGATTTAGGGTACGCGGTCCAAGATGCATTTCCCGGGTATGCTTGTTGCTGGCTGTAGTCGTTCAAGGGTGTAGGTCCCGTGAAGCCAGGTTCGTGTGGTCAGGCTGCTGTGCGACGGCAAAAAAGGAGTGTTTTAATAGTTTGAATACTTGTTATTTAAAGTAAGAGTCGTGTTTAGTTTCCAGGTGTGCCTGGCAATCGCCTACTTAGTTCGAAACTTACTGCTGGCATCGGTCATTGGTGGGTTCAGGGTTTGCACGGTTGCGTTGCAAGCGTTTGTTTGGTTGGTTGCCATCCCCCGCTGCGCTACTTCAAAATCTAAGTTTTAAGGCTCAGCATGTTTCAGAATTTTCACGGTTTGCTGCCTGTTTTTTGTTTTAGTGTTCTTTGTTGTTGCGTTTTCATAAGTAGGTTGAAGATCGGCAAGAACATCATCGCTTCATCGAGCAGGGTTCGTTTGTATGTGAGTTTTTGCACTTTGCCGTTAAGGGTGCCCCGACACTTTAGGGTTTAGTGTCACGGTTCAACATGCAGGTAACAAGTAAGCTTGCTGCTGGCAGCAATGTGTGCTATCTATTTATCGCTTCTTGCGAGGCCACGGCTACAGATCACCAGCCGTTTTAAGGCTTAGAGTTTGTCGGTGTAGGGCTTGGGGTGTATCTGTCGCTTTGATTAGTTTGGAATTGCGGGTGTGTGTGTGTGTGGGTGTGTCTGTCGGAGTCTTTGTCGCCCAGAAATATCAGTGGCTTTTCGCTTCCAGGTCTGCTGCGGAACCGTTACACTAGGGTCTACGAGTTCAGAACTGACATACAGCTGCCATTGGTCATGGGTAGGTTCAAGGTTCACGGTTTGCAAGGCTCCATTGCATACACGTGACTGCTTTGCCATCGCTGTTGCTTTATGGCTTTAACCTGTCAAAGCAATTGTTTGGGGCACATGGCTTCAGGGTGGAATGTTGTCCGCTCGCGAGGGCTTCAGGGTTGCTGTTTCCATGATTCGTTTTGGGGTGTAGTGCCTCAGTAAGCATGTTGTGTTGGCTAATGTGTTCCATACCTACTCCTGCTCTCGGATGTTTGCTTTCCATATGCACTTTCCGGAGTCACAGGCACTTGGGGGTTTAGGGAACATGCATATCACTCGTATGCCTGCCGCTGGCTGTACTCGTTTGAGTTGTCCCGTGAAGCCAGATTCGCGTGGTCGGGTTGCTGTGCGATTTGCAAGGTAATTTTAGGGCTTAAGGTTTGCTGCCTTCTGCTGCTCGTTTAAATTTAGGGTTTATCTGTTGCGTTGTGTTTAGTTTGGCATTGCGGTGTGTGACGGAGTGTTAAGACATGTTACTCAAAGTATGAGTAGTTTTTCGTTGGCAGGTGTGTTGCGGAATCGTCATGTTAGGTCTAACAGTTCAAAACTTACATCTTGCTGCCATTCGTCATTGGTAGGTCTCCATTGCATGTATTTGTTTGCTTTGCCATCGCCGCTTCTTGATGGCTGGAACCTCGAGCATTCTAGTCCGGCAGTTGTTTGGGGTTTTGTTGATGTGCTGCCCTTGTTATTTTAGGGTTTAGGGTATGCCGTATGCCAGATCCAACAGCAGTTGTTTGGGGCACATGGTTGTAAGGTGTAAGGTTGGCCGCTCGCGATTCACTTCAGGGTTTTAGTGTTGTTGTTTCCATGGTTTGCTTTGGGGTGTGGTGTCTCTCTATGGTCAATATGGGTCGCTTTCCATATTTGTGCATGTTTTGGTTTACAGTACTTCAGAGGTCAGAGTTCACGGTCCGACATGCATTTCACGGGTATGCCTGCTGCTGGCTGTGGCCGTTCGAGCCCGTGAGGTTTTCGGGGTCAGGCTGCTGTGCGACGCAGCCATTAAGATTTCAGACTAGAGTTCTAAAGTATGAGCAGCTTGTAGTTTCCAGGTTGGCCTTGCAATCTCCATTTTGGGGCGACGTGTAAGAGTTGTTGTTTGCCGTCCCCTGCTGCACGACTTCAAAATCGAATTTACAGTTCAGAGTTGTTTCATGTTTTCGCGGTCAGCTGCCAATGTTTTGTTTCAAGGTACTGGGTTTGCCAGTTTGCAAAAACATGGATAGCTGTCCATCCCACTCCTTTCGGGTTGAAAGTGAGCAATGTTTGTTTGTTATGTGAACTTCTACACATTACCGTTCAGGGTTTCCCGACACTTTAAGGGTAAAGTTTCAGGGTCCAACATGCATCATAGTAGGTAGGCTTGCTGCTAGCAGCAGTGGTTTAAGGGTGGGTTCACGTGGTCGGGTTGCTGATCTATCGATTGCTTCTTGCAATTAGCCATTTGAGGGCTTCAGGTTTGCCGCCCGTCGCTTGTTTTGAAGGTCGTGGTTTATCTGTCGCTTTGTTCAGTTTGACATTGCGGTGTTTGACGTTGTGTCTAAGGATTTATTTCTTAAAGTATGGGTAGCAAGATCTGCTGCTGGATCACATGTGGCCTGCAAGAAAATGCGTTGCTATCCCAACTCCGACTGCTGTAGGGTTTAAGGTTGGCTGTGCACATTTGTGCACAATTCGTGTTAGGACTTCAGGGTTGTTGCTTCAATGGTTCGTTTTAGGGTGTAGTGTCAGCGTAAGCATTCATAGATAAGGTTTGGTATCCACTGCCGCTTCAAACGTGGGTTTGGGATCGTCGCTTCGTTGAGCATGGTCTGTTCTTATGCCAATGCTTACACTGTACCGTTCAGGGTTCTCCGACACTTTAGGGTGTCCAATATGTATTTTAGGGGTATGTTTGAGGGCTTAAGGTCCGCATGGTCAGGCTAGTTACTGTGCTGTTCGCAAGGTCTACGGCCACGGATCACCGGTTGTTTTAGGGTTTAAGTTTTGTTGCTTAACGCTTATTATAGGATGTGGCGATTATGTTCGGCTGAAGATTTGCGTTGAAAGGGGACAATTTAGAGACGTTTTAGTTTTCGGGCTAGTACGGAATCCGCTCGCGCTTTTGAAAACGAGTGGTCGTGCTAGCGAGTGCAGCTGTCCAGTTTTGTCCGCACCTTGCTACTGCGTAAGCTCTACACGTAGGAGGTGTTGAAGGTTCCCGGTCCCATACGCCGTTTAGGGGTAACCTACTTGCCGACCGTAGTCGTTTCAGGGTTTAGGGTCTGTGTGGTCAAGCTGCGGTGCTTTTCGCAAGGTTTACGCCCACCGATCGCTGGTCTTTCGAGGGCTCAAGGTTTGTCGCCCATCGCTGTTTTTAGGGTTTGCGGTTCATATGTCGTTGTGTTTAGCTAGGTTTTTAGTGACGAGGTGCTGTTTCTCAGAGTATAAGCAGCTTTTTGTTTCCAGCTTGACTGCGCAAACATCGTTTAGGGTCTTATAGTGTAGGTTTGATGCCGCCATCGGTCATTAGTGGCTTCAGGGGGTTTGCATAAATGTGTTGCAGTTTGACGTCCACTGCTGTGCGACGTTGACGTGGAAATTTGAAAACTCAGCATTGTTTCAGGTTTTTGGTCTGCTGCCAATCTTTTGCAGTACTTGCCGAAAAACCGTTTTTGGGCATATGGCCTGCCAGAATTATGGTCCGCTATCCATCCAACTGCTTTGGAGTTTAATGGTTGCTGAGCACGAATCGCTTCAGGGTTCAGGGTGGTTGTTTCCATGATTCGTTTTGGGGATGTAGTGTCTGTGTGAGCATTTTCTTGTCGGTAAGGTGGTTTAACATCTACTGCTGCTCCCGTGGCTTCAATTGTGGGTCTGGGATCGACAAAAGCATCATCGCTTCGTTGAGCATGGTTCGTTGTGTGTGTGAATGGTTCCCCGGCACGTTGGGGTCTAAGGTTCACGGTTGAATATGCAGTATGTGAGTTGCCATCGTTGAAGGGCTAAGGGCTCCGTGTGGTCAGGCTGTCAGTGCTTTTTGCAAGGTCTACCGCCACACGGATCACGGAGCATTTGAGGGCTCAGGGTTTGCTGCCCATCGCTGTTTTTAGGGTTTGGGATTCATATGTCGTTGTGTTTACTTTGGTCTTGAGGCCTGTCACGAGGCAATGTGCTTGCCGGTTGTTTTGGGATGTCTTGGATTCGCAAGTTGTTGACTGTTCTCTTTTTCATGGCTTGTTGTTTTCTCTGAATCACCTTCTTGAGAGTTAGGTCTCAACTTTCCTCACCATCATTGCTTCAATTGCCTAGGGCCTTCCACTCGCCACGCTTCCCAGAGTATAGGGTATGACCTTCAGGGCGTTGCCATCAGTTTTCAGCAGGCGAGGGCATTCGCGAGGGGGCGGCAGTGCTCTGCTTTCGTCTCTAACACACCGCAAGATTTAAAGTTGCCTCGAGCAGGCCAAAGTCTTCCAACCTCGTTTTTCTCTGTGTTTTCTGAGTGGGTCGTTTGACGACGCAGCCAACCACCGGTGTCTGACAGTGCTGCCCCGGTCTGTTGATATGGGACATGGTGGATTTTCCGTTGCGATGCTTGCAAAAATGGCACTTCAAGTGTTCAGCTGCCTGGACGAGTGGCATCTCGTGCTATCCTATCTCGGAATGAGCTAAGCTAAGCAGTTCGTTAAGTGTGTGCTATGCTGAAAGTCCTTGTCGCCGGAAAGAGAGTCAGAGTGTTCGAGGATTCCGGAGGAGCAGATCCTTCGGTGGTTTACTCAGGCCCTGGAGACACGAAAGAGTTGCAAAGGGCTTCAGTCGTGCAGTGGAGGCAGTTTTGTCTCCTTGGCGCGCAGGCCACGCTGGCTGTAAAGTTCATCCATGACAAGCACATCCTTCACAGGGTCCATCCGTGGGCGAAATCTGCGTTCTTGTGCAGTTTGTATACGGCGACAGACGTGAGTGTGCAAGCTCAAGCCGATACTGCAGGATTTAAAGCCTGCCAACTTCTTCCTCACAAAGAACGGGCAAGCACCTTGAGTGACGACGGCTCTGTGACAGTGAATCCTTACACCTATCCCAGTTGTGCTATTTGGAGACCGATCGGCGCATCACGCCTAGGACAATCGTCGTTTCGTTGCCCAATGAATATTTCACCCCACGAAGGTCTTTGAAGATGGGAGACTTTGGAATAGCCAAAACGATGGTCGGTTGCTGAGCTCGAACCTTGCTAGAGCAAGCGTTCTCTCCTGTTCAAGTTGCCTGTTGGCAGGCTTGCACTCTGGCATGTGCAAAGACCAGGATTGGCTGGGTGCTCGGCATTTAGCTTGTCGCTCCATGTGGAGGGTAATGTTGCTGCACTCTCATGCAGGCACCCCATATTACCTGAGTCCAGAAGTATGCCAGGCGGCGTTGCAAATGCATGCGATGGTTTTTTTCTGCCTGGCATGGTTGTTTACCTCTGCAGGAGAAGCCGTACAACTGGTCATCGGACATGTGGTCAATGGGCCAGGAGCTGAGAATGTGTCTAGCCAGAGCAAAGGTGATACAGGGGAGTCCAGAGAGATGCACTGTCGCGACTTTCGGCAGGCTGCATACTTTACGAGATGTGTGCCCTGTCGGAGCCTCATTTGCTCTCGTACCGGTAGCCGCTTCTTGTGCATTCTGCACTGTCGGCTCCTGGGTTAGTGCATTACATCTGTATCACAGTGCAAGAGTCATGGGCCTGAGTCTGGTGCCTGCTTAAGTGGCTTCCTTGATATAGACGAACCTGGAGGAACGACATGGCGGGAGCCGTAACAGCCTGCCCTGCACGGGATTTAGACCTGGCTATAGGCTAGTGAAGCATGGCGAGAGTGTGAGGACCGGGGCCTCTGCGGTTCTGGTATATGTACCGACCGAGCCAGAGGAGCGAGAAACAATCGAGATATTGAAGTTGCCAGCTACGGGGCTTCCTTCTAGATTTCATTCGGGATGCACCCGGAGTGTTAGCATGTGTTCGCGGGATGGCGGATCTTCCACACAGGTGTGCTGGTCATGCCGACAATCAGCCATGACATGAAGCTTGATTGACAAAGGCAAGTGCCTTTCGATGCCCACAGCCTTTCGGGCCTTGTGCAGAAAATCTGCTACGGCCCGTTGCCCGTGGTCGTGGCCTTGTGACCGCTGTGCCACTGTTTCGAATGTTCGAGCCAGTGCGAAGAGCGACCTCTCACTGGCTTGGGGTTCTGATGGGTTCAGGTTCCGGACTGCTACTCTGACTTCCTTCGCCGGTGGACGACTCGTGTAACCCTCACAGCGAGAAGATCCACATTTCGCCACTTAGAGGCTGTGCAGACAACTTCTGGACCGTGAGCCGAAGAAGAGACCGTCCGCAGACGAGGTGCAGTTCTGCCAATCGACCACTCTTGCATGGTGTTTTTTTTTTTTTTTTTTTTTTCTGGGAGCGTTTNGTTTTTTTTTTTTTTTTTTTTTTTTCTGGGAGCGTTTTGGGAAACCGCCTCAGCTGTTTGCAACACAGACCGGCAAGGAAAAAGCAGCACATTACAGAACAACAGATAGAGCCTTTGCATCGGAAGTTGTGGACTTGGCCGTTGAGCGTGTAGGCGATTAACACCATGCCACAGCCCAAGATGTTGCGATTTTCACGCGTCCGTCTGCGGAAGGAGCTCTGTGTTGCATAGCGGGAGTCAGCAGTCGGTACTTCATGGACACAGTGGTGCAGCAGCTGGCGCAACGAGCTCTTCAGCAGGAGACGTCCTTGCTCTGTTTGGTCTTGGGGACGGTGCTCGTCCTACATGGCATGACAGGACAGATGATTTCACTTCGCACTTTCAAAGAACTTCCGTCGCTGAAGCGGCTTCATTGTTTGGCAGGACCAACAGTGCAGGACCCTCGTGCGAATCTGAGACGAATCAGGCCGCAACTCACGGTTTCTGTCTCGCTCTCTGTTTTTTTGTCGTCAACTGTCTTACACAAGCTACGCGTCCCTCCCCCTGGTGTGCGAGTCCCTGATCTTTACGGGGGCAAGGTCCTTTACTTACCTTACTTTGTGCAAAAGAGCAGCTCGCAGTCTATGGATAGGAGAACACGGCGGTTTTAGGGGTTTGGGATTCGGCCTTTCCAAAACCCGTGCTCGACGGCCCCTCTCTTGTTAACATCAGTGCTCTGAGGCCGCGGTAGGCAACACGGAACTGACATACTAGAGGTCGGTCGAGGCCCGCCTGGCGGCAGCAAGTTCGTTGCAGAATAGCTGAATAGCCGTTTGCCATGCACACAACGACACAAGCTGTGCAAACGAGAACCGGTCTGGCGCACAAGCTGGGCCAATGGATGGACTTTGGGCTTGTAAGTTTTTCAGTAATGTTATCGCGACGTCTTTCGGCCTTTGTTGTGCAGTGATGTTTGTCATTTGCACTCGTATCGCACGACTGCAGCATGTTCACGGAAACCTAAGGTTGGACGTTTGCGCAAGTGCAGCGGCGGACTGCAGCAGCTGGATTGGCTGCGTGCATGCAGCAAGATACTCGTAAGTCTGCTGTGACGAACTCTGCGGGTGTTCGCTTGCTTCCTGCTTTACGAAATCTAAGCTGGCGAGCCTGAGCCTGCCGGGCGTAGCACATGCCGGCTTGCCACTGGTATCTTTCACTTCTGGCGGCTTCGTGGATTACACGGTCGGAGGTGCTTTTCAGGAGCTCTGGCTGCATTGAGTGCTGGGTTCGCCGGAATGACCTGTTATAGTTGGTGATCTCACCGAGGTCTCTATGCCAGACAGTTATAAAGTTGGCAGCTTATCTGACCAGACCTGGTTTCCTAAAACCGCATCAAGTTGGAGCATGGCTCAGGTTATCGAAGAATCTTCGACTAAAGTTACTTGGCAAGGTGATAGGCGGGAAGAGCAATAGTGTGCTTTGAAATATCGCTCTGTGCCCCACACTTGTCTAATTTTGAGGTCTGCCCCTCAAATCTGTTACCAGGACGGGCCAATACAACACGATGTCTGCAGAAGTGAAGGAGGTCGATAGTGATACCCTTGACCAAGCTTTGGGAATGGGGGGCTTGGACATAAAGGACATTGGTGAAAAGTTGCTTGGCAGATGACAGGCATGCAGTTGTGCTGTTCACAGTGCGAGCCACCGGTAGGAATGATGCAACTCTGCTTAGGCTGTCAGACAAGCGCCCTCTGGGCGGGGCAGACTTTTATGGTGCATCTCAATTGCAAGCTGAGGGCGTGCGAGTGCATGATCTGTTCAAGGTTCGTCATGCAGCAGAGGTGGAAAAACTTGAAGGTGTGGAAGGATATCGGTTTGAATTTGTCGGCGACACCATTCACGAGCACCTCAGCGAATTCAAAGCATCGGGCAGTGAGTGCAGTGGGCCTGTCAGTGAATGCCAAGTACCATTGCCCTGCTGCAGGTACGTGCTGCATGCGCTAGTGCGGAAGGGCTCGAGCAACTTGCTGTGCACCGTCACCACACGAGCTGCAGGCACTTGCTAGAAGTGCCGTGTTGGATGGCTGCAATGTATCCAGCACGGAAGCAGCGAGTATATGTCGAGGCCTCTTATGGGCCGACAAAAATCGCTTCCAGACCTTTGCGAAGATTATAGAGAGCTTCAAACCCCAGGCATCTTATTGTTTCGAGACGGGTTCTCACAAAAAATGCTTGCAACTGCCACTCGACTTGTGTGGTAAGATGCAGGTTTGACCTGCTCGTCAAGCTTTCAATGACCTGACGGTGACAGTGTTCTCGATTGGCCGATGAAAAACATGCTGGAAAGAACTGACAGCTTCGAAACGGGGGAATTGCCTTTCTTGTGCTCGCAGCACATCTCCGAGCCTCCTTGTTGTCTTGTGCCGTGCAGGTCCTACAACTTCCCGAAATTCAACGGGTCGTGCGACAGATGCTCGAAGAAGCCCTCGCCCCAGTCGTCTGGCGGCATAGTGCAGGGTGGAGGTGAGTTCCCGAGTCAGGTGAGAAGTCTCCAGCGAGAGGTGTTCTGGCTCTTGCTGCGAGCACGCTGCATACATGTCATGACACCGCAGTATGCAGGAAAGTGCAGCCAAAGGGACAGCTGCTGGTGTGGCGGGCACCTACAGGTCAGCAGCTCGCGCTAGGTCCTGTGACAAGTTGTAAGGGCGTTGAATTGTGCTTGGATGTTGCGTTGTAGTGTGGCCTGGTTGCAACCAGGAAAGATGATCTCGCAGAGTACTACTCGGTTACTCATGGGGTCCGCGGCTTGGCACTGGGGGCTCACATCCGGCACATCCGAGAACGCATCTGCCTTGTGGGCTGCAGGAGTGGCTCCCTTGCGTCGTGATCGACGCAGACGCTCTGGGCCGAGTGATGATTGACCTGCGGCCCGGCGTGTGGCTCTCGCCTGCGCCGTCCTTGGCTTCTTTGCTTTCGCGGGTTCTTTCCGTCGTGCGACGGCCGGAGCGGACCGCTAATGGAGGACGTGCAAGCGAGCAAGATGCGACCAAGAAGAGAAGGCATGGCCTGAGACCTGAGAGGAAAGAGATCTGCAATTTCCATGGATGTTCGTCACGTCACGTCCTGCGCAGGATCCAGTGACAGCTCTGGAAGTGAGGAAGCTCGGTGATGCACCGAGATTTTCAACTGCAGCGCGGCATAATCTGGGCATGTTGCCACTGCAGGCACGAGAAAGCCTCTGAGGAACATGGCCCGGGAGGCCCAGGGCCCAGGCGGTGCCGCCAAGGGATTTTCCGAGTCTGTGACTCCCCCAGGCGAGGTGCCCATCCCAGCTCCCGCAGAGCAGCTGAAAAAGCTGCCAAACGGGAGAAGGCCGACTGCAAGGCGACCATCCTTCTGTGCTGGCACACGGAAGACAGGAGGGCGGTCGGCGTAGCGCTCCGTCTTCGGGACTCCCCAAGACCTCCGGAGGATCGCGCGAGCTAAAATTCTGGGACACATGGCCGCAGAGCAAACTGCCATTCTGAAAAGGAGCCGCGGGTGGTTCGCTGCCACGAGGTTCACCAGCTGACAAATCCTCGGTTGCAATTGTTCCTCTCTGCACAGTGTAGAGCTGGAGGCCAATTACGATCAGCTGGACAAGCTGATGGGGCAGGACAATGCTGCATGTCATGAAATCAAATGAAAGTCGTCGCAGTAAAACTTCAGAACTTAGTATCAACAGACTTGGTTCTTGGCCAGCTCTTTGCGAGGCCCGGCCTGTTGGGCGGAGCCCATCAGCGTACGCCTCAGAATCGGCGAGCTTGCACACGAACATCTGTGATGAGTTTGGCCGCAGAGCATGGAGGCTTTCGACAACCTGTCATGTTCGGGGTCATCCCCGGCCACCATGTTTCCCACGTGCAACCTATTGCTTCTCTGCGAGTCTAACTTATCCTTGGCTCGGCCTTCTAGTACCTTGTCGTACTGGGGGCATTCTGGTCGTCTGCGCAAAGACGAGCCGTCCCTGAAGGCCTTGCCAGCCTCCGCAAGTGTGCTAGCCTTCGTTCTGCAGCGAATTGAAATAGACTGCTCGGTACGTGCTCGATTGGAAGCTTGTGTGCAAAACTTGCTCGAGGGTCCAACTGTGCCGTGCTTACCAGGCCTAATAGATGTTAAAGGGTCCATAGCCGTACCATGCGGCAGATTCCTGACAGTGCTACGAAAGGCATTCGCTTTGCCTCATGTTGGCCGGCCCTGGGCTTCTTGATATTTGTGCTTCGGACTAGGCCGGTCCTGCTTGTGAATTGAAGCTCTTGTCATCCAGACGCCAGACTTAGAACAAGCTGATTTGTGGATGCTGAATAGCTGCTGGCTGGCCACGGCCGATTAGTTTCTTTCGAAGCCTAAGTATCGTGTGCACTACCAGCCGTCAAGTCTGCACCATCACTCGGAAGTTCTGGCCTTCCATCCAGGTTGGTGCCATCGATTGCCAGCAAGCACCCATGAGGCGCGCTGGTGTGTGTAACCTGGAGATATAGGTGTGGAAGACGAACCTTTTGCTTGTCAGGCGAGCTCCGTCTTACTCCGGTTTAGCCAGCCGACCGACGCCCCAAAACCGAAGGCACGGCATCCCAACGCAGGCGGGCCGGCGAGCTCCCTGCTCGGCTGTTTTTTGCAAGGCCGGCTTTGGCTCCATTGCATAATCCGCCCAACAGTTGCGGTCTGAGGGGCTATGCCGAAGCTAGAAGAGGGATGGGTCAAGAAACGGTCAAGTGCAACAAGGCCGGCCGCCATCGTCTGACAGTGTGGGGACGCCCCCGCTGCACCTCGGATGCATCATTAATATGTGTGGCTTTGGTCTCAATTGCTATTTGCACGCCTCTGTGTCTTCAGTGGCAAAATGCACGCAAGCTGAGCAGGCAAGCTGCAAAGGCAAATCTCGTGTTGCGTCCCAAGCTGCAGTTCTCGCATCGGTCTCGTAAATGCCGTAGCTGTCTGTAGATCAGACAGACATTGTGCCGCCATATGCCTTCCGATTGAGGTGTGTCAGATGAACCGTTTGTGCCTCTGAATCTGAATTAATGCACAGTTAACTTTGTTCTCCACTGTACAGTCATTGCACAGGGCTGACAAGCAAAAGTCTCGCAGCTCTCACACAGTTGAGCACGAGCCTTAATCGTGCAGTCGCACATTGCAAGAGGGACGACATGCCCACACGCACCAGCGTTGGGCATTTCGCGCTGTGGGAGAAAGAGCGGCTTGGACGGAGATCGGTCGGCTGCTCCGACTTCCGCAACTGGAAACTGAGACAAGCGAGTGCGTGCCGAGCATGGCTCCCATGCCGGAAGACATCAGAAGAGCAAAACACCTGGACACTCACACCGGGCACCGGTTCATGAAGCAAAAGACGCGGAAGTTTCTTCCTCGATCCTGATCCTGGGCATGGCGCCTGCGATTGGAGAGGATGCCAAGTTGGCTGGGCGCCCAGATTTGGTGGCGTCGGCTGCTCGCTCAGACTTTTCATGATCTTCTCGTTCTGTTCAGAAGGCTACTTCCACGCTCTACGACGAGAATGTTCACTTTGGCACACATCTGGAGGTGCAATTCTAGCTTTAGCATTGTTAAGTTTCAATGCGTCTGCCGCCTTTCGGGAGGTTTGGGGAAGCTGGTATGATACGGAGAAGCAGTGTTGGGGCCGGCAACCTTGTGTTCATGAGTGAGACCCTTCTGCTTGAGCGGTTCGTCCGTCTTCCCTCTGACGATCCAGGCTATGCCTGTTGCAAGGGGACGCGGCCGCGACAGAGACGCTGCCCAAAGACAGCCGGAACGCCTAGAACTTCGAACAATCATAGCTTCAGGTTTTTTTGTGTTAGCCTGCTTAAGAGATAGCTTACCCAGTGCCCCCTGTCCTCGGACCTACGTCGCATGTCGAGTCCGGAAGCAGATTGGGGTTCTCGCATGTCTCGTCATTTGGGTTGGACAGGGGTGCTCGGACTCCCAACGAAGCAGAGGGCTCTGATGCGCAAAGACCGAGTAAGAGCTGCTAAGTTCGCGAAGGACCTAACCCGAAGCCCGCAAGAGCGCTGCCAGAATCTAGCACCACTCCACAACGAGAGCTTGCATACAGATCGGGATCTCGCCAGGCCGGCATACTGTCTGGATGTGTCTAGATTTTGTCAGAGGCATGCGCTGTCGGAACATACTGGGGCAGGTGCTGATGGCGGGAAGTACACAGTGTATTGAGGATACTGCGCCTAAGACCCTTCCTCCCCGCGCAAGAACTAGATAGATGCCCCGAGAGGATCTGAGACGACCCGCGATGCGCGATCCCATCTCCCCACATTTGGATGGACACCTTTGCGAGGCGCCACTTGCGGACGGCGAAGCCGAGGACGCCGAGCTCGAGTGTTCAACTAGCGAAGGAGTGAAGGCGGTTTGCGCACTTCGAGGAGGAGGACGACTTGGAGGTCAAGGCTCCCTCAAGGAATCACAGGGTCGTATATGGACCAAAGAAGCGATTGCGCAGGTGAGCCGCCGCGTTGCAGAGCTTCTTGAGAAGAATCCTGGCTTCTGTGGCGATGTGCCCACTCCAGACCAGGTAGGTGAACAGCTTCGAGTCGTCATTGCTGCTTTTTGAGGCGGTAGTCCTTGCGTTCAGGGAGTCACTTCTGCAGGATAGTTTTCATTCGATGATCACAAGTATTTTGCATGGAGGCAGGGTTGCAATAGAAGAAGGGATGTCCTGGGATCCGAGGGAAGGTCTCAACGGGTAGGCCCAGGCTGGCCTCCAGTTTGGAATGGAATGCTCGAGGAGCGAAACTGGTCAGATGCAGAGCTGCGGAACTACATTCACAGCAACGGCCTAATTCGGCCAGCCAGGAGTTTTCTGAGAGCTAGCACTGTTGTATGTTGCTGCTGCCTTTTGCATCCTTTCCAGGACAAAGGGCGAGCAAAAGCCTGAGCCCACGGCAAGCGACTGGAAGGCCGACGCGCAGATCGAAGCCGAGGGGTCCGTGACGGTCCGTGAGTCCGGCCCGCTGCAGGTTTTGGAACTGGAGCCTGGTGCAGACCCTTCCCAACTCAAGAAGGCCTCCTTCTCAAAGGAAGCCGGACTCCTCCTTGCTTGTTGCCTTCCTAGCACGAGTAGCAGTAGTAGTAGTCGTCGTCGTCGTGGAAGTGGGAGTGGGAGTAGAAGTAGGAGTAGGAGTACGAGTGGGAGTCGTAGTGGGAGAGTGGGAGTGGGAGTAGGAGTGGGAGTCGGAGTAGGAGGAGCAGCAGCAGGAGGAGGAGCAGGAGGCAGTAGCAGTAGCAGTTGCAGCAGCAGGAGCAGTAGCAGCAGGAGTAGGTGTTGGAGTAGAAGGAGTAGTAGCAGCAGCAGCAGCAGTAGGCTAGCCATATCAATGTAAGCAAGTCGAAGCAAGTACAGCTCAAGAACGCCGGTGTTAGCCCTGCCAGGACAATTGGCTCGATTGTAGGCTCATTTGAAAGCTTGTGGCCTCTGGGTGGGGTTCTAGGTCGAAAAGTTGATTTTTGGCACGCTCTCCTCTCAAGCCCAAGCCACGTCCCAGAGCTCGAGCAGAAGTGAGGCTTATCGGCGTCTGGCCCTGCAGTTTCATCCGGACAAGCACCGTGGTGACAAGGACAAGGTCGAAGTGCTTCAGAAACTCGCCCACGCCCTTTGCATACATCTTGCATCCGAGTGTAGGCAGTGGCAACGGAGAAGTTCAGGAAGGTGGTGGCTGCCTACGAGGCCTGCTACGCGCAAGCATTCAGAGCTCGCGTAGCGATACGCCAACGATTTCAGGCCATTGCCGGGCATGTAGCGGAGATTCCCGCAGTTGCTGCAACGTGCCCGGCCCGAGCACATGCACTTGTCAGCCAAGACGAAGAAACGAAGAGATGAAGAGATGACAGAATCAGAGAGAGCTGCGGAGCGCTGCAGGAGAGGAGACTTTCCCCAGTAGACGCCTCGGCCCTTTCTTGGCCTTCACTTTAACACCGCCAAGGACGGATGGTGGCCAGAAGCGTCGCTGGCGAATCGTCATTGTCGAGTAGGAAAACAGCTGGCAGCTTGTCCGCGAGTCGAGTTTCCGGACACAGTGTTTTGATCCGAGCATGTTGGGATAGTTTAGGGTTGCCGGGGATTGAGTGTCAAAGGTAATATGTTCGGTTCAGCTCTCGTCCTGCAATGGCCTTGGATAGCTCAAATTTCTTCAGCTTGTGCTGTTACTCCAAGATGTCGTCGTCTTGGATCTGCTAGCGCATGCATCCGCACAGCTAGCCAATGCGAAACTGCCAGACGATGTCGGCCGAGGGCTCGCAATGGCGCTCTTGAGCGCACTGCGTAAGCCGACGGGGGGCGCGGCATCGCTACCGGCGAAGCGTTCCGCCGCCTTGTTGCACGCACCTTGGCCAAATCTTGGGCGGGTATATACCTATGACCGAGCAAGGTGACCTTTCCAGTTCCCTGTGCAAACCAGAGCGGGCATGGATGCAGTGCGGCGTTGGACTTGCGGCGTTGGACGCCGTAGTGGTTGGACGCAGTGCAACAGCATGTCTCGCGTGGCGTGGCCTTCACGGGGTTGAAGTCGTGTCTTCGGTGCGCGCGGCATCTGCTGGCGTTCGTTTGGGCGCCTTCGTATACGGTTTGCGAAGCGGGCGCCTTTGAGCGAAGGAGCTCGCGGCCTCGTGAAAGACTGCCACCAGACCCGCTTGAACCATGCTTTCCGGTGAGCGCAAATCGCGGAGACCTTCGCTCCTCTCCGGCGTTCGGTGCTCATGGCATCTCATGGCGTAGCCGATACAATGGTGATGGGGCGGTAATTTGTGCACAAGTGCCGTGACTGAAGCTTCGCGCCACGAAGATGTCACTTTCGCGTGCTCTCGGATTGTGTTGCAAACCGTAGTGGCCCACCTACATGCGGGAGAAGCTATGCAACAAGTAACTTTCCAGAATTCTGCTGGTACATGATCGGTTCCTTCTGCTTTGCCGCGTTGCAATCGTGAGGCTGCTCAATCACCTCCTCATGATCGAACGACCCCGTTTCGACTGGGCAGGGGAATGGGGCCAGCAGTGGCAAACGAACTGCCCATTGTATGTCCTGGAAATATTTTGCCGAAGTTTGTGCCTGAAAAAATCCATAAGCTCCTTGCGAGCGTCCACACTTGGGTGCGGATGCTTTGAGGAGCTTGCGAGTTTCGTTCCAGTCACCAGATTGCAGAAAAGGTCCAAAAAGGCACTCCGGTCTGCAGCTATTGAACGTCTGATTATGTGTCTGATTCGTTTGAACAAACCGCGCTCTGCAGAGACAGCTTGAAAATTTGTATCATCTCTTCGCTGTAGTACCGACAAGGGTTTGGCTCGAAATCCAAGGCCGTTTGGGGCAAATATGTATCAGCAGCATGACAAAGTGCATCAGACATGACATGGTAAAGATCATCAACGGAATTTTAATGCACATGCTGCTTGCTCATGCTTTCGTCGCAGAATATTATAGCAAAACTGTTCGTCACTTCGACCGCATTAAAGTCAAAAGCAGAAACTCGACAGTTTGAAGCATGCTTCGGCATCACATGTTCGAAGATTTTGGTGGCCGGCAATCCGCAAGTCAGCAATCACGCAAAAAGACGTGCCCACGTTGTGAACAGTAACTTGTCGACACGCAGGTTGTTCGCCTAATACGTTTGCAAGGGCCAGATCATAGGTGTGGCAAAATTTTAGCAAAAGTTTGCTTTTTGACTGTGCATCAACTTGTGCTAACCAAACATCTAGAACGGGCTACCTCGTCAAGGACCTTGTGAAGACGAACGTTGACGTGATATGGGCCAAGATAAACACGGCTTGTATGTCGCCACACATCGGGTCCGGCTACCCAGCTCTTGAAGGAAGTCACCGGCAAGGCACGGCGGGCGCGCCGCTGCCAATATTGGCAAGAGCACATCCACAACGGCGCGGGCGGAGAGCCTGCCCGAGGCATCCCAGCATTCGGCAACTGATGCAGCACTCACACCAGTGGACATCGCACGCTTGCTCTTAGACGATGCCGCCTGATGTTGCTAGCACGTGCTCGCTTCCTCCCTCGATTGCGTCGGTGCCTTCGGCGTCCTAGCAGCACTGAAGCAAGATGCGGCCAGAAAAGTACCGGACACAGAGTGCTTCCTGTACCGAGACGACAGGACACTACTCTCCACGTCTCAGGCGTCTCTTCGTGTCGCTCTTGACACGTGGCAGGAACTTGCGCAGGTTGCGCGCCTCAGAACGCACGAGGCAAAGACACAAGTTTTCAGTCGGAGCCCCGGTTCGGCTGACACTGCTGACGTGCTCGGAGCCTCGTTGGGCCCCCCGAGTCGGCCTTTGACCCGGAAAGCAGAAACGGAGGAGAAGGCGACTTCCGTGGCGACTCGCATTGCTTTGCTCCCAGTTTCTCTGAAGATGCGCACGGCCTTTTGTGCCGCTGTCTTCAGCCCGATCGCGGCTTGGGCTTGTCTCCTGAACGGCCGGGTCCCGGACGCTGACGAGCTCAGTTGGTATACTGAGACGTTCAGGAAAGCGGTGAAGGGGGGTGATGCGAAGGGCGATCGCAACAGCAGAGACCTGCAGAGACTACTGCTGCTGGGTCACACCACGGCCGGCCTCTCAGCGGTTTCGGCCTGCAGGGTGCTTACGGCCGCTGCAAGATGGTCGTGCAAGCTTAGGCTCGGTCAGAGCCCACAACGTGCGGCCCTCATGTCTGCTCGACTGGTCAAGGGCTTAAATCCTGTTTGCCAGCACTCTGGAAGAGTAGCGGTTTGTGGGGTCGCTGGACGAACGGTCACGCACGTGGAACATTCTTGCGGAGAGTGCGGAGCAGCAGCGTGCTGCTCACGAAGTGCGTGAGACATGGCACCTAACGAGACTGCAGCGTTGGCTGTCATGGCTGGCTACTAACCGCAACGATGCTCGTGATGCTAGCAAAGAGGGTATCCAAGCTTCCTCTGCCTTGGTCAGGCGCTTGCGCGGGATCGCAGGCCAGGTCGATGGACACGGCGTTTCCATCATGTGTGGAGGCTTTGCCCAGATGCAGTATGGACACCTGCTGGACATGTGCGTGACATGTGTCATAACTGTGCACAATTGATCGCTCCGCACACGAAGCATGTGATGTGGGATTGCGTCGCTCACGCGCACCTCCGCGAAGTAAGTGCCTCAGCGTCCGCACTTGCTCAACGCTTAGGCTGGCGGCTTGAGGACCCGCCAGCGAAGGAGCGTGTGAGGACTTTTCAGGTCATGGGACGCATTCGTGCTGCGGACGTGGCGGGGAGGCGCAAGCGTGCTCCCTGGAGGGAAGGCTGAGGTGCTTTTTCCAATGCATGCGAGGATGGCTCAGGAGCAGCTCCAACTTCGCAAACCCGTCGTGTGCTTGGCAGGCTTCGGGCACTCTTGCTCAGGAGTCACAGGGCTTCGGGCCCTCAGCTAAGGAGATGCACTGGTTCCAGCGAGGAGTCATGGTCTCCCTCGTCGGCACTTCCGCCCCATGCCGGAGTCATGGTCTCCCTCGTCGGCACTTCCGCCCCATGCCGGAACACACCGGCCCCGGAGACGGGCCACATGGTTGGCAATTTCATGCGTGGCGCACTTGCGACCAACATTGCCGCGAAAGTCTGATGCTGCCGGCTACAACGACGGATGCCCGTCCTAATCGGGGCCTCACGCAAGGTCGTGGCTCACGAAGGGTTGCAAGACAATTGCGTGTGCACACTACATCACCGGGAGTGCGCGCGGATGACCGACGGCAAAAAAAATGTGCCATGTTCATGTCCGAATACAACAGCCGAGCAGTGTCCAACCAAACTTTTGGTACTCTGCCCGAAATGCGCAGCTGCATGTTCGTCATTGCGTATGTTTTGTGCATCCTTGCATGGCCCTGAACAGCCGCAGTTGGGGCACTACGCGGCCACATCAGTAAGCGGCGTCGTGATTGGAACAAACGGGTGCTCATACGTTGTAGCTGACGGTCCTCGGCAACAAATTCCAAACCACAAACTACCGCGGCAAATCTTGAGAGATCGATTGTGTCCGCGCATGCAGGCAGCAACTCCCTGTGCACCGCGTGAGACACATGATCGACATGATCACCCCACCGCTGACGATCATGAAACACAACCCCTAAATATGTATAATTACGCACAACCGGAAAGGGCTGTTGACCAATGTGGAATTGCAACGAAGCAAGATCAAGGGGCCTCCGGCTAAAACACATCACTGCACTGTTCTTTGGGCCGGTGCCGGAACAAAATCTCCAAGCTTTAGCCCACGCAGCCGTTGCATTTAAAGCTCTCTGCAAGTTTGCATGGTTTTCACTACGAAGTACAATGTCATCAGCATGCAACAAAAGTGTGGCACAACGCGTTGGAGTTAGATGCGTGGCACGACGCTCCACGACAGGCACGTTTGATTGCAGATGTCAAACCATTAACTAGTACATATAGAAGAGGAAATCGCTACGGACAGCTCCCTGGCCGATGCCCTCATCAACGTCCCAATGTTCAGAAAGCCCACAAGACAAGACACACGGACGGCTGCAGTCCGATCAGAAATAAGGCGCCACTCACCTAATCGGAAATTATCATATTGCGGGGCAAGAATGACGTGGGAGAATGGCTGCAGGTCACCAAAGTCTTAGATGGACGCGAACGACAGCGCAGGCAATATCCTGCGCGATGTGTGCCTGCTCGCCCAGCTGCGTTGTAAAGCCAGGCCGGAGGAGACCGGAGGCGCGCCCGGCACCGGGAATTCCTGAGCTGGGCGCTGATGTGCCGCGGCAGACAAGCCGGCCAGGGCACTCGACAGCATGCTCCACCTCGCCGCCCGTGCGTCGCTTGCCCTTGCACCCCTATAGTGACCGCATGTGACCGCGCTAATCCGCAGTAAACTGCCTTGCCTGGAGATGGCTTGGATTGGAAGTTTGGTTCATTCCTCCCTCGCATGCTGTGCCATAGCCTTGCGCGCGCATGTTTGCTTTCCACTGTTTCACTTTTTCACCGCGGGCTGAAACCTCGGTCACCAAGCTTTGCGGAGCATAACCTACTTGTAGCACACCTGGGCGACCTCAGACGTTGGACGCGCTCTCCAAAGCCAGCCTGTCGCCCCTTTCGACGAGGCCCGGCCATATGCTCCTTTTGAATCCTGTTGACCCAGATTTGTTATGTCATGGTTGCTTGCACTGTCTGCGTCTGCCTTGCTCACCAACCCGCAGCTCACGCCTGGGCGCAGGACCCGTATCAGTGGACTCACTGCCGACATCGCACGCTTGCTCGTAGACGATGCCGCGTAATGTTGCGAGCATGTGCTCGCTTCTTCCCTCGATTGCATCGGAGCCTTCGGCGACCTCGTTCGCCTCCGACGGTTGCGCGCCCCTCCGTGTGTGCGCGCGCTGATGCAGCTCGCGAAGCAGGGCCTCCCATTTGCTCCGGCACATGCTTAGAGCTGTCCGATCTCCGTGGCCGACATGGCAGCGTTATCGGTGTGCCTTGGAGCGTGGTGGTGACGACGTCTCCAGCGTGCGCGCCGCTGCTGAGGCCCGCTTGATCCTACGAGCAGGAGGTTGGGAAGCCTGCCCAGGATTCTCCAAGGATCCCGTCCGGCCATGCCGGAACACACCGGCCCGGAGACTGGCCACATGGTTGGCAGTTTCATGCATGGCGCACTCGCAACCAACATTTCCGCGAAAGTATGTTGCTGCCGGCTACAACGACGGATGCCCGTCCCAATCGCAGGGCCGTGGCTCACAGCATCTCACAGCCATACCAGCCGAGCCAGCCACGGCACTCGTGCCCCAGGCCACTCAGCGCCGCCACGCGGCTGCGGGGCACAAGTTGACCGACTCGGCGACCACGCGCTCGCTTGCCCGATCTTGCCCGCGAACCGGCCTGCTTAACGAGCGTGGGTCCGCGTCGCGCGCGAAAACGTCGGTGCCGAAGGGCAGGTGGGGCCGCAGCAATTGCCAGACAATTGCTTGTGCACACTACAGCACCGGGAGTGCGCGCGGATGACCGACACCGCTCAGACGTGGTCGTTTTAGGGAGCGATGCCCAACGGCTCTGCGCTGTGCTGCGGTGTGTGGCAGCGCCACAATTACGCACGGGGCAACCACAGCCATTCACGGCCGATGTCGACGTTCCGCGCAAGAGCTCGTGTTGCCAGCTCGCCAGCAACAGCGTGCCTGAGACGCACAGGCTGCCCTTCGGTGGCCGCACGTGCAGCCTGGGTGGCCCGCTGGCCGGGACTGTGTACTCGGGACTGCGCAGCACGCCATCGCTGCGTTTTTGTTGGAACTCCCGCTCATTACGTTGTAAAGGATGCGCCCGAGCTGCACGAGGTGCGCTGGCAGGTCCCTGAGCGTGGCAACCGCGAAGGGTTGCGCTGACGCCTTGGTAGGATCGTACCGTAAAGTCGGGTGGGTACTTCGAATTTTTTCATGCCACGTGAGGGGGTATGATGAAAACCACATGAGCGGGTAATGGCTTACCCCCATCGAAGAATGCTAAGAGGTGAACGGATTGGCAGTGTATGGAGTCGGTCCGCACCATGCATCAGTTTCCATATGCTCCCCGTTCAAGCTGGTATGTTTGACGGAGCCGCATGGTCCACAACCTGAAGATGCCGCATTTCCATGTTGCAATGCGTTACTCATGTCTCTTGCTTGGTGAACCTGCACGGCCGGTGCCGAATTTCCGTTCTGTGGCCGACCACCTGCTGCGCGAACTAGAAATCCGAGGCGTCGACGTGGATGTCCGTAGCAGTGCCTGTGCGCCCAACCATACACGCCGTTATCCCCAACTACTCTGGTCTACTCTGGCTGATGCAGCCGAACCGCTCGAGCCTGACCGTAGTATGCCATGGGGCCCCACGGGCAGCCGCCCGGACCAGCCACGCATTGCCCGCACGGTCTCGCACTCTTAGTTTGTTAATTGTTTTCTTCACGCACCTTTTTAACCAGAGGTAAGTTCGCGATGAGGGTCCCTGTGCCGACGCGCCCTACATTGCAGCGCCCAGCGCAGCTGGTGTAGGACACAGCCTGCTATGCTGCATCCCAGC
>BGNK01002334.1:2343-54515 GCA_003297005.1 Symbiodinium sp. clade A Y106 | reverse complement strand
CAGAGCGCGTCATGTTGCGCTAATGCGTAGAAGGCGGGCATCAGGGGGTCGCCTTGCTCGCCTCCTTCGCCCTGGATCACCTCGTGCGGGCACCCATCGTCATCGCACCACGTGTAGACTGTGTAGACGCTCGGAGAGGAGTAGAACTGCCGAACGAAGGGGAGGAGCGAGTGGAGCTCGCGTCGGGCAAGCAGCGCTCCGAGCATCGCGCCACGCGAAACGTGGTCAAACGCGCCGATGGTGGCGCGCGGGCACGTTTCGGTGGCAGCGCGGAGTAAACAGCTGACAGCTTCCGTTCCAGTGCGGGTGCTGAGGCCATACTGGTGTGGCATGCACGCATCCTGGAACTGCGAGGCGAAGTGCCTTGCGAGCACTGACATGGCATCACTGATGCCGCATCTCGAGCGCAGCTGCTGTCGCAGGTCGGGCCGCAAGCAGCACGGGCCGTCACGGTCTTCCCAACCTCCGCGGAGCTAACAGTGCCCTCGCCGCTTTTCCGTGTTGCGCCTGCCCTAGACCACAGGGCGACATGTGCGACGTCTGGCGTGCTCGCATCACGGGCCCTTCCTCTCGAGCGGGCGGTCGCGAGTGTGCCAGGAAGCTGGGGCGCGAGTAGCCCTGCACGTTAGCTTGGGGGACATGAACATCGATGTTCCGGTCCTTGCCGACAGCCGCATCGAAGTCGTCGCTAATGGGCTATCCCTGTGGCATGGCTCGCAGCAAGCTGTTGATGCCACCATCGTCAGCCCGTCACGCGGGCAGGAGCGGCCTCCCGGCGAGCTGTCGAAGGAGCCGCTCGACTCAAACGCGACCAGACCATACCAGACCTACACCGTCGTGCGCGCTCGACGTTGCCGCTTAGTGGTGGTTTGTCTGTGTTGCGGTGGGAGGCTGGTTTGGGGCGGAGGCTGCCAACTGGCTCCGGGTGCTCGCCGGGCAACGTGCTTCGCACACACATGCTGCCATGCGAGCGGCTGCGGGTGCAGCTTGGGTTGCCCGCTGGTCGGGCCTATTAGCTGTCGTTGCACAGCGTGCCATCGTGGCATCTCTGTCGGAGCTCCCGCTTGCCGCGGCGCATCCGAGCTGCACGAGGTCCTCGCAGACGTGCGCTGGCAGCTCCCTGTGCTTGGCAGCCGCCAGGGGCCTGTGCTTGGCAGGCGCCAAGGGCCACGCTATGCCACGCTAAAGCCGTGGCAGGAGCTCCCCGTAGGACACGGTAGGTGCTTCGTGACGTCTCGCGGCCGGAAAAAGGCGTAGCCAAAAAAAAGGGAAATAACGACGGTAGACTGGGCATTGCCCGGCGGACGGAAACAGGCGTCATGTCAGGTGCTTTAGCAGCGTGGTGTTCGCATCGAAGCAGGCGGTCGCTAGGGTCCTGAATCCGAAACCTTACTGCGGCTGATGCCGCCAGTGCCCACGCAGCCGTCCGCTCTGCCGCTCGACGTGTTGCTTATGTCGCATGGTAGAAGCGCTCGCCAGCTCAATGCTCGAGCTCCCGCTGGATTCATTCGCCCGCGCAACCAGTGACGCGGCTGAACATAAGCTTCTCAGCGATGCTTGTTGGCCCGACGCCCCCATGCACTCCGACTGTGCGTCGACTGTCGCAAACTATGTAGAGGGGGGGAAAGAATTGTCGGTTCGTTTCGAATGGGGCCTGTGTGGGAAGAAAAAACGGCCAAACTTTGATCGATAGCAGTTCTTCTGTTCTTCTTCCACGCATTTCTTGAGGTGCGTTCGATGCTTCCGTAGAGTGTTAAACCAGCGTATGGTTCAAGCAAGCCTCACCGGGTAAGATGTTAGTATATCTGCAAGAGCAAGAATGTTAAATTGTATCGCAACCAACGGCAGTGTTATTTGATGGCATGGCCGTGCTTCCGAAAGGGCCACCTTCGGCAGGAGCCACAGCTTGGATTTGTTTTAGACCGTTTGTTTCGGCGAACAAAGGCCCAGATTTTGTTTATGTAAGGCCGATCGAGCTACGAAGCGTTCCCGTTCCCCGCTGTGGCCTTTCAGGGTTTCGGTTGTTCGTGGTGCGGCAACCTCCCCATATGGCGTTGCCGTGGCAAGCTGGACCAGGTCGGATCGATACATCATCCCGCGGCTGTCTCTGCCCATGTCTCGGGCACCTCTGAACTTATGCTCACTCGTGGAGTCTTGGGAGTTGCGATCAGTACTGCTCACCATGATACGGTAGTGGGTGAGGCAAAACAATGATGCTGATGGGGAGGCTTCGCCCAGGCTAGAGGGTGGTTTGGTCAACTGTTGCATTGCTAGCATCTGATCATGCAGTGGCCCAGGGCACCGTTGTCACCACGCGCAGGGCCAAGACAAGTCAGATCGCGAGGTGTCCATGTCACGATCTCCACCCAGGTGGAAACCTGCCAGTTGCTCCTTATGCAGCTTTGTCGTCACCACAGCCGTCTTCAGATGTGACGAAGAAGTTGCACGCTTACTCAAGCGCAATTGTCATGAGTCATGATGATAGTTACCTGTGTCGCAATGAGGCTTCCAGAGAAGATCTCTCCTCGATTCGGTGTTCCACGGGACCCATTTGCTTGTTTTTTTACATGTTCTGTGTTTAATGATGATGGCCATCAGTACACAGGATGAAAACAACCCAGAAGGTGGAAGGAACAGCGTGCCCAGGCAGCTGCTGCCATTCTTGGTGCACCTGGTCATGCGTGTTGTGTGCCCATTCGAGGTTGAGTGGAGGCAAGCGAAGCTGCAAGCTTAGCTTCTCATTGGGGAGAGGGGTCAGCAAGCGGCATTGCTTCCCTAGCGCGAAGGCGGTTCATGCGTGACAGCGCGATCTTCTAGCACCAGCAAGCTGAACAGTGCTTGCATCCCAGGACCTGAGCATGCCTTCCTGCATTCCTGTGCTACCACCTGCTCAGGCTCTTCGAGAGTCGTCCTGTGGTTCTGCGACTTGCCGCTGAAGAGAATTCTCATGAATCCTTTGAGATTTGTTTCTGTGATCTAAGGCGCGGGGCAAAATACGAGAACGCAGGCCGAACCCCTTATTGAGCAGCAGTCCTCCAGCCCGTCACTCGGAAACAACCTGAGGCTGTGACATGTGTGAACTGTGAACTCATGTCGGCCCGAGGCTCGCTCAGCCCCTGCGTCGGTGGCACAGTTTGTTTGGGACCGATTGCCATGTTTCCTGTGGCTTTCAACCAAGGCCCCAGGCCGGTTCACCAAGCAGGGCAAATCAAAGTGACTTGAATGTACTTTCGTTCTTGTTGCCGTGTCCTGGATGGGCTGCTTTGACGAAGCATGTGCCGAGGTAGTCGTTTGAGTTGCGACAGTTCGTCGAGCTCTAGCCTTCACAGTGGTCCTGCCCTTGCGAGGAGTCTGCCGACTAGTGGTGTAATGGCCAAGTAGTTCCAGCAAAGGTCCTTCACTTGTGGGTGAGAACGTGTCGAGCGCAACAAGATCTACTAGATCTGTCGCCGTGACGACGGAAGCTTATTCGCTGCAGAGGGGCTGTCCAGTGCAATGTAAGCCAAACTAATCGGGCGACTCCAGCTGTGGCTGCGCAGTTTTCGGGATGAGCACTTCTTTCGCGAAGCCGGAGCAAGGCCGAAAACTGTTTCCAAACCCTCGGAACAAAACTCGGGATACGTCAAAAAGACCTTTGACCCTGAGGGACGGTCCCGAGTCCCGCAAGGCCTTAGGGAGAAGGATGCTCTGAGGAGAATGAAGTGCTCGGAGTTTCTGCGCTGCGATGCTCCCTCCTTTGGAATTCTGCCCTTACCTTGTCTGCACCGCCCTTGCTTCACGTGCTTTGGATGCTTGCTATTGCTGCGATGGAAATGCCTTCAGCTTCAGCTATGTGCTGACCCGTTGTGATATGTGTATAGATGTATGATGATGTATGAGTATGAAAAATCGTGCCAGCACCACCGCCAAAAGTTGGAAAGGGCAGTCGAGGAATCCAGACACCGAAGACTTGCAATGGGTTGTTTCGCCCATCCCCTGCCCAGACCTTGTGCCAGTACAACATCTCTCATCGTGTCCGGCGCCCAGATTTGTTATGAGCGATCCACACTTTGGATTTGTGCTTTTGGGCAGCTGCTGCCGTACTGGGTTGCATGTTGGCCTTGGCTGGCGACATCTGGTGGGACAGGCCGTATGCCGGTCACCGGCCGATACCGGCTGGAAGCAATGCCAACATCTTGGCTGCCGCAACCGTTCCTTCAGACAATTGTGCATCCTTGTGTGCGGACTTGGAGGCTATGGCTGCTCACAGCGCCGGCACTGCGGGCCATGTTGCATCGCTTGATTGCTTGCGTGGTTTGACGTCATCATGCTGCAAGTCGCTGCAAACTTCTCCCTGCCATTTCATGTGCGACCGGCTCTTGCAGCAAGGCAGTCTGCGTGTGAAATTCCATCGCATACCACATCATGTTTTCGCTGTGCTGCTTGATATCGTGCTGCTTGATATCAGCTCTTCGCAGTCCCCAGCAGCTTCAAGTAAGCATTGTCAGTTCGAAACATGTCTCCGCCGAGATTGCCGGATGCCGTCCAGGCGTGAGTACGATCAATCTAGCTCTGAATAACGATGATGCTGTGATGGTGCAGAATCGCGAGATGTTCTGAGCACAAAGGCCGTCGGCAAGTCACTGGGGCGCAGCTGGGCTGATGTCCAGCCTTTCCTCAAGATCTTGGAGGAAAACTGGTACGACTCCATGGAGAGCTTAAGGCGCTTGAAACTCAACCCGTGGAGAGCTGAATCCGAAGGAACAAACCACGTCTGCATTCAATGCCTCACCTTTAAGAATGCTACACTCCGGGGGCTTTGTGTTCGATGTCTGCATAGGTTTCAACATCCGTCCCGGTGCTGCTCGCTCATTTTGCCAGGTCTGTGGGAGTATCTGACCTACAAGCCCTTGGGTTGCCGCAGAGGTTTGCCAAGGATGCGAGAAATGCTCAGCGAATGCTGAAAGTAGAGAGAGAGAGCTGAGAGGAGGGCGGAGGGCCTGGAGAGCCCAGGGATCTTCGCAGGAGCTCCTGCAGCTCTCGGAGACCGATTCGGTGCAGCAAGACAAGGGCAAGGGCGGCAAGGGCGGCAAGGGCAAGAGCGGACGCGGAGATCGCGATGAGAGCTTCGGTTTCGCATGTTGTCATGTAGACCTTCGCGCACTGGAAGAGCTCCTGATGTCGACATTCAGTCACTCGCAAGGAGTGGTAAGGGCAAGCACTTCACAGCAGGTGGTTACGATGCACAAGGCTGCGCAGTGCCTTTTTGGATGGTCCCTGTCCTGCTGCTGATTTGAAAATACAGATTGGTGTGCATCAGAGAAACCACCTCAATCAGTAGTCGCTTGAAGCTATGCGTGTGCAGGTGGCCAGAAAGGCAAGAGAGACAGCTCTTCGGACAAAAGCAAGGGCAAAGGCAAAGACGGCAACGACAGCAAGGGCGCCAAAGGCAATAAAGGCACCAAAGGCAAAATCAAGGAGCCTGGGTGAAAGGGCAATCCTGCACTCCTGCCATCGTGACACCAGCAGCACATTCGTTTCGGCCGGGTTTGATTCAAGCCGCTGGCCCTAGTTAGCACATTTTTCGGAAGAGCCCACGGCCGTAGCGGATCTCATGAGGGTGGGGTGACATTGTGGACAACTGTTTGGCGAATCGTGTTTACCTAGTTCGTGGAGTGTCCGTCTTGAGGATCGACCAAGTTAAGGGGCCATGCGGCAGACGTTGTGAAAGCTGCCTCGACATGAGGCCGTCTTCCCTCCTCTTGTCTCAGCCAACCCGTGGATGGAGGAGTCAAGTTCCCCGTGGCTCCTGAACCCGGTTTTCAACTGCCAGCCCGCTCCGTGCACGACACCAGGCGAGTCGTCGAAATTAAGGCACAGCGATGCGGGACCTACATGACATGCTGTGTTGGGCTCATTGTGGACGCTTGATGCTGCGATGCATCGACAATCAGTCCCAAGAATGAGTGACTGCTGCCGCAAAAGACGGGATTTCATGGCAGCCCAGTAGGTGTATCTGCAGGGCAGAACGGCAGCTTCGATTGTCGCAGAGCATTTTTCCCTATCGCAAAGCACACACTGGCTCCAGTCGACATTGTGTTTCCAAGTAAGTTTCAATCCTTTTTCGCGAGCAGCGAGTTTTTATCCTGCGCTTTGGACGAGGAGCCCCCGCAGGACCAGCAAAGCGACGAGAACGTCCAAGTGCACAAGATCACCTTGGCGGAAGGGGAACAACTGGACCCGCGGTTTCCATTAGTTGCGAAGCTGATAGGCAAAGGCGGGTGGTCAAAAAAAAGAAAGTTAGCATAGTGCCTTGGGAGAATTTTTGCTCAGCCAGTGGAAGGTGGCCGCAATGTGAAGCACATCAGCAGCACCACAGGCGCCAATGTGTGGCTGCGCGGCCGCGGATCGGGGTCCAAGGGGGAGAATGCGGGCGAGGATTCGGACGAACCGCTTCACATCGCAATAAGATCCGATGACAAGGACAGACTGTTGGCGCTGTGTTGAGCTTGTTGTAGATGCGCTGCGTTAGATAATGTTAGATGTAGTAGTGTCCCGCGCGCGCAGGGTGTGTGAAATCAGTGTCGCGTTTTGTGTTGCCAACATGATTTCCTCACCCTGCAGTCGCCGAAATCAGACATGTCTTTTCCTAACGGCCGTGTGCCTGTTGGACCAACAAAAAGCTGGCAGCCGTGTGCAAATGCACGTTGGCACTTTGGCTAGAACCACCCGTTTGGGTCCTCGAGTTGGAATCGGTGGACAGCCGCGATGTCCGACGGAAAACTTCGTGCGCCTCGCTTCGCACGAAGGTGACCAACCCGGTAGCTTTCTCAAGCAGCGCGTCGCTCTTCCTTCGTGGTCTGCGGCTTTGCAGCAGAGAGTAGTAGCAATGCGAATATTGAATAGTAGTCGTCTTTCTCTCGGTGGTGGAGGGAAGAGCAAATTGTTCGAAACAGCATCATGTTTTCAGGAGCAGGTCACGGCAGTTGCCGCATGCTGATGCTGCTGCTTGCTGCAGTGGTTGTGGCTGTGGCTGTGGTTGTGGTTGTGCTGTGGCTGTGGTTGTGGCTGTGGCTGTGGCTGTGGTTGTGCTTGTGGCTGTGGCTGCAGCTGCAGCTGCGGCTGTGGTTACCTGGTTGTGGTTGTGATTGTGGCTGTGGCTGTGGTTGTGGCTGTGGCTGTGGTTGTGGTTGTGCTTGTGGCTGTGGTTGTGGTTGTGGCTGTGGTACCCGGACGTGGAGACCAATGACTGATGACAACTTTGAGACCATCGCTCCCACTCTCAAGTCCATCTATGGCCGGCCGCTGCCTGAGTCGCGGTAACGCTCGTCCGACTACGGAGCTGCAGCTTCCGCCTGTCGCTTGTCACGAGCAGCAGCTCGATAAGAATCATGCATCGGCCGTCGCTGCGTGTCACCCCATGCTGTGATCGATGCGAATCTTGCGGACCCGGCTCTGGTCTTGATCTCGCATGAAGATCAGTATGCGGTTGATAAGGCCGCCGGACCAAAGCACGTGAAGATGCGTGACATCTGCCCCTGAAGGTACTTGATTAGCCAGTGACCATTTCCGTGGTCCTGTTGTGTGGAGATCCTCTGACCCGCTCAAGCGCTCCACGGTCCCTCCGGGGGTACGGGACAGCCAGAGTAGGTCAATCCTGCTCGGTGGAGATGAGGGTGCTCGACGGCTCTTCGGAGTACGAGGCAGCACCGCATGGATCGGTGCTGCTGCCGCTGCTGCGGCCTGGAAGCTTGCAAGTTGAAGGGGTCGAATGTGAAGGTTAGCTGTTCAAAGTCCCATTGTGCCCTGAGACATCAAGCTTACATCTCCTTTCGTGGCGGTCAGTTTTGTGTTCTCGTGTGGAATCATAGGCTGCAATCAGTTTCAGGCGCAAAAGCTTATGCATGTGTCACGGTTTTCAGGAAGGTGCAGCTGAAGGGAACATTGCAACCTGACTCGGCATGCATCGGCAAACGTTTCATCAAGCAAGGTGTGAAACCAGTCGTCAGAAGATGGCTGCGTAATATTGAAAAGCGGTTTATCTGTTTCACTACTCGTCTCATACCAGACAGGGTTCTAAGCAGAGCAGTCGTGACGAGTGTGGCCAGAACCAGCGCAAACGCACCATCCTGTCATCGCGTACAGCGGATTCGCTTGACTTGTTGAATGCTTGCATGAACCCGTCGTAGACTTGCAGGAAGCCATCGATGAAGCTGTCAGCATAACACATGACCTCATCGACACAGTCATGGAGGAGTACAGCCAATGGTTAGAAAGCCCAGAGGCCGCGCAACCACAAGCGACCGAAGGCTCGAGCTACTGATCTGCATTCTCGAGTACCGGGTAGTGTGGCAAGGCGATACTCAGCAGCCGAGTTGACATTGAGCCTTTAGAATTCCAAAAGTATCTGTGAAACGAAGGCATCCAGCATCTGTCCCGCGCGACATGTTGGCATTTGCTCCGTCCTAGGAGTAGCGCTCCGACATTGCACACCCGCACTCTGTTTGTCAGTCAGGGTGCGTAGTGGTTTTCACTATAGCGCTTCTCTTCACCGCTCTTCCAAAACTTGCCTTGTCGCATGGGGAAACGGATCATTCAGAGAATCTCGGGCAGGACAGCAGCTTCGGATAGGTCTCCCATGCCTGAAGCGAAAAGTGGAGGATTTGCCATGAACATCCGACAGTGGGTCACGGATCCGCCAGGGATCATGCTTCGTGGAAGAGATTCCGGAGATAAATTCGGCTTCTAAGACGACTGGACCGACTCTGGGTGAGAAGTCTTCTTATGTTACCGACTTTGAAACCGGCTTGATTGCAGAACACTCAAGCACGGCCGCATGCGGCAAGGGCATCTTGCAGGTGAAGCACCTTATCCCGGTTTGTCGTGGAACCCTTCCCACCCTAGATCACTTGCAAGCTGCTTGCAAACCGAGGCTATCAATGGCAACAGCAGTGGCAGCAAAGAGAGTGGCCTGATCAGGGCAAGGGCAAGAGCAAGGGCAAAGGCAAGGGCAAGGGCAAAAAAGGCGGCCGTGAGTGGAGCGATTGGGATTGGTCAAGTCCTGCCGCGAAGCGAGCAAGATATTCGTACTAGTTTATTAGAGCTGCATTATAGGTCTGGAGACACAGGGACTGTGAGATGCTTAGTTTCCAAATCTGTCTTCTAAGATATGTAGGCAGAATGTATAGTGGAGGGAATTAGCCAGCGACTGCCAAGATATCCTGAGTCTCTCAATCTGCCTATGCAGCAGCGTGGAATGGCCTTCGTGCACAAGGCGTGGTGGAAACTGCCAAGCGAGCAGAGCCGTCACAATCCCTGCAGCATGTGCCGGAGTTTGTGCTCCGCTGGATGACTGAAGCAGGGACTCCGCCTTGTTGTCCAGGCGCTCAACACGTGAACACGTGTTACTTTCAAGTCAACCGCTACGACTTTACGATTTCATCGTGTGCAACAGCGGCTGTGAACTTCTTGGTTCATAGCTTACGAGCATGCTTTTGGAAAGTTCAGGAAAAATCGCGGTGGTTTGGTCCTGTGCAGTTGAAGACCCCTGCGGACGGGTCGGTTCCTACACTGCAGATCCAAGCGTGGCAAGTTTCAGGCCAAGGCCTCAGCGAGGCGGTGCACAGCATGCCCAGGCATATGCACCCATGTTTTATGAGGTCGGTCGCGGAAGGTTCGTGTCTTACAGATCCCTGCGTGCGCGTGCTCTCCAATGCTATTTACCTGGGCCACTGCAGGCCAGCGGAGCTCCGGTCCGCTCAGCACAGGGAGCGAGGATTGCCATGCTCCAGCCTAACAGAATCGAAAGCGTGGACGTTCAACAGTCGGAGCGTTCATCAAAAGGTTGCTAGAAGCCAGTTGCTGGGTGGGCCCAACGGGGCTCGGCACTCAAAGATAAGTTTGCCCACCTAGATGACGGAGACTTTCTGCTTGCTAGACGGATGCAGATGCAGATGCAGAGACGCCACCCGCCGAGCATTCACCCTCTGCGTCTTCCAAGCTGACTCATGTCTTGGCAGGATGGGCGACCACGTAGAACTGCTGTGCCTCAAGGTGCGAGGTTCAGGCTGTGCTTGGTCATAGGCACACGGTTGAACTCCCTCAAACATGGAGAGCTGCCAGGTCTCTCTCACTCTCTCTGTCTCTGTTGCCGTGAGGCACAGTCTTTGGTTCGCCAACTAGGCTCTGCCCGTGCCTTAGACGTGGCAGGGGTGTCAGGGAACTTCAATTTCAATTGTATCCTGTCAGGGAATGATGGAGCCTTCCCAGTCGGTCCGTGCTGACCTCACCTGTCCAAATGGATATAGCTTTCTAGGCTTACATGCGAGCTGCGAAATCTTAGGATCTTTGCAGAAGAAGCTTGTGTTGCTCGGCCAAGCTGCTGAGGTGCGCTATGCGTTCGGTCGCATATGAATCTTTTCATGCTGCCCCAACAAAGATCATTGACAACTCTTCTCTAGCTTATCCAACTCGCAGTGCAGGTGACGCCTGTTGCGCCTCCGTTCACGCGGTCTCCCTAGTTCGGCTAAGCCAGAGGGACCGGTGACTGGGACCGAGACTTGGGCATCCTGTAGTCCTGTAGGCCCAGATGCCTTGGCGGTCCGCTCGAAGCCGGGACAGGCGAGGAAGATAGCACTGGCCGTCGTCGCTGTCATCAGCCAGACCGGCAGTTTTTGTCTGGCCAACCTTAGGTGATGCATCTTCCATGGACCTCAAGTTCAGCCCTGCTCCAGTCTGGCCCCGAAGTGAGCCTTAAACAGCTGCGATGTCGGATTGTGTGCACGGTCATCGCCGCGGGCCCGAGATAGGTGAGGGAAGCACGGAGGGAACGCCCAAAGTGGCCACTTTCTGACTTCTTCCATTGGAGATGCGTGTCGTGCCACATCAGAAAGGTGCCACTCTGTGTGGTGTGGCTTGTACGAGCTTCCGTAAGTTGGGTTGAATATGTTCAAAGCGGACGTTGTGTTTTGAAAGGTGCGCGGCAAGAATCGGTGGTCTTCGCAAAGAGCCGGACCAGGCCTAATTCGCTGAGGGGTCGGATGGTCCGGCAGATTTCGGCCGCCTCGATACGCTTTGCAGTGCACCCGCCTGTGTCTGCATGAGGCCACTTCCGCCTCGCTGCAATAGTGCACCGATACCAACGCTGCAAGACAAGTGTCGGCACAGGCTGGTCGGAACACTGCAGCCAGGGCATGCGATTCAACGGCCAGGTGTATTTGCAAAGTGGTTAGTGGTATAGGGCAAGAATGGGCATGCAAGAATACGATTCTTGGATCGTTTTCGAATTTTGATTGCTTAAATGATTAAATGTAGAGATGCGAATAGTTTTCCCAAGCGCCGCTTAACCATGACTCCCTGGAAATCCAAGCAGCATTGACATTCCGTGGTGTGCATTCTTTTTGTTGACTGGTGCTGGCCTGTGTTTATTGCAATTAGAGTCAGCAATACAAGGAGGGTCGAACCAGTAAACATAAATGAACTGACGGACCAAACGCAAGATAAGCAGAGTTTCCTCTTTGCTTGGCTTCGAGACTTCCTGTGACCAGAAACTTCAAGTCTGGAGTTCGTGCGCCCATATTTTCTTGTGATTTCCTGTCCCCTGCGTTGATACAGTGGCTCGCAGGTCGCCGGCCTCCCTCTCCAGATGCCCATAAATCAAAGAAGCGACAGCCGGCGACATAGCTCCTCGCGGCAAACGGCACAGACATTCGTCCACAGTCACGGTAGACAAGTTGCTTAGATGTTTGCCCTTTGTGCCCACGGCGGCCCCAGCCTAAGATCAACGTCTGAAAGCCCGAAGCAAAGAAACACAGAAACAGACAAGAAGCAACACGCACACACACACACACAACATCAACACAAAGACACAGATGCACACACTCAGAATCAGTGATGCTTTCGCTTGCAGTTGGATTCTCGCTACCTCACTCTGTGGGACCTCGGGATGTCAGGGGGAGAGAGAAGCACACTCAAGCCCAGCAAATACTTCTCTGAATGAACATGCAGCAAGCCAGAGTGAGAGATGATTATGAGATAAGTGAGAAGCGCCAAAGGAGCCCAAAAGCAAGTACTGCAGGCAGGTCTTGTTGAGAAAGGGGGGGGGTCCGAAGATTCGTTAGGCAGGACTCCCAATCCTCGACCCGTAAACTTTTCCTTCCCACGGCTACATCTGGAGCGCCGATCCAGATTTCATTTGGGGTTTCGTTTTATCTTAGCTTCACGGCTACAGGGCCACATGGCGGCATCTAGCGTCTGAATGTTTTCTCGATGGCAGTACGGTAGCTACGTGTCTCAACATGTTCTACTTTCTTTTGGCTTGGCAGGAGCATGTGCGGGATGCAGCCTTCTCGGCTCGTGGACGATGCTGAACTTGCTCGCCGGCTTCCTGGTGACGGCATCCAAGCTTTCGCATTTTCAGAGATTCCTCCCGGTATGTAAGCTACGGGTTTTCGCTTGTCCCCAAGATGAAACTGATGCAGTCTCATGGGACAAACAAATCCCTGCCTGCTTGTGCCGTGCACCTCATGGCATGAGGTTGAAGCTGTTGGATGACGTGTTCGATTCACTAGAAGAGAAGGCATCTATGGCGCCCACTTGCGTCAAGCAAAGCCGGCCAGCGTCCAGCTGTAGACGGCCGACGTCCTCGGGCAGATATTCTGACGTTACTCAGATGGCACGCTCGGGACCTACATGGAAAACACGAAGAAGGCCGGAAGCCAAACGTGATGAAATCCGGAAACCCAACACGTTTGCCAACCGCATGCCAGCATCGGAAAAGACAGTGGCCCGTGCTTCAGTCAAAGTGCTCGCAAGGCCTGCTGCATCTAACAGAGTGCCACCGTTGAAGGGCTTGCAGGCCACGGGCGCAGCCGCACAGCATCCAGCGCTGTCAGCAGCCAAAGGCCAAGGCTGCCGGAATCTCGAGGATTTTCGAGAAAGAAGGTCAAGATCCAATACCTCAGAGGAGCTGTCCAGCGATCCGAGACCTGAAGTGACTTGGCTCAGTCTAGGCTGAGGGCAATGCCTTTGTTTTGGAAAGCTGCTGGACATTTCGTGGGTCCCTGAAGAAATTGAAGGGAGGGAGGAGCAACAAAGAAGAAGGTAGGGCCCATCGTTGCGGTACACACTATTGGGTTCTCACGGTCAACGCCAAAAACCATTGGTTGAGAGTATTTTGGCAGTGGTCCTGCATTTTAGCCGTGCTCCTGTGCTTCTGAATTCCGCCAGTTGGAGGACATTTTGGTGGGGGTCCTGGACTAGGTCCCGTTCTCATGAATCCTGCCAGTACCTGCAAGAACATGCTGGGGGGAGGTTGCCCGTGTGTCCTGGTAGTCTGCTGGTGGTCGTCGGGGTGGTCTTGGAGGTCGCGGTGGTCGCGGCGGGCTCGGTAGTCGTGGCTGTCGTCTGCAGTTGTCAGTCAGCTGGTGATGTTATTTGTTGTTTGCTTGTCGTCTTCCGTTTATGGGTCGTTCGTCGTGCATCATTGTCTCAACGTTGTCGTATATTATGATATCGCCATTCTAGATAACCTCAATTTACATTTTTCTTTGGTTAGTATTAGCAGGTAGTGTTTTGCAGTAAATTTGATATCATATCTGTCTTATCCTGCATGTTCAGTGATCTATTGAACATTTAAGAAACGAAGAGTATGAGTAATGTATCGAATCCCAATGATCGTACGCATCACACCAGCGTAGCAAATGATGTAATTTGAGAACTAGATATCTTCCGAGATAGTCGTGTTAGAATGTAACAGCAAACAAAGAAACACTTATCGCTTCTCAGTATTTTGCGCAAGAACATGAATGTACGGTCCTTATGAAGAACGCATGTTCCGTCCAAGAATATGGAAAACTCCATTTCAAAACAAATGTTACAGATTGTGACGACCCGAAATCAAAACAAGAGCGTGGCTTGAAGAGGATGATGATGGGCCCGGATGACCTGTCATACTCTGGTAGTTTGCACATCCTTGCATACATGGAACCTATCATCATGGTTCATGGTCGTTCGAGGTATACAGTACACGTGCATGTTCCACGTTGCAAAAGCGTGTCATTTTGTTATGTTTATACCCCATCCATTGCGGACGTGGTCGTGGTCGTCATGGTTTTATCACCGTTTCGGGATTCACGCTGGCAGAATGCTCCTTAGCAGGGCATTGCAGCTAAGAGGTCACTCAACAAAACTCTACAGACTGATCAAGTTCGTGCAACGAGCAGTTGCCGCCCTTACGACACACTTGAACTGCCATGTAACTCTGTAGCCGGGCCAAGGTGGGGAGGGATGCAGGCCGGAGTTTTTGCACACTCTCCATGATGTTTCGACGCGTCCTTGTGGGATCGTCCCGGGCAGGTTCCAGCCCACGATCGCCGTCGGAATCAAGAGCTTCACCCGACCGAGCAGCACTTGACGATTCTGACACGAACACGGTGTACACAGATGACGAATTCGAAGATGACTGTGACTAGCCTCAAGGCGGCCCCAGGTTTCGGAAAGCCCCGCACACTGCGAATTATCGGTGGGCATTGTGCCCGTGAGATGCAAGATGCGTCTTTGTGATTGTCCAGTGCAGTGTGGAAAGAACAAAAAGGGTCGCTGCTTCGCCGGGGTCTTGGTGGGCAGGCGAGCGGGTGGGAGACGTGTTTCTTTCGCTAAGGATGTGGCAGACCCTATCATGCCCAACATTGGGGAGGTGCTCAGCTGACGGAATTCTTCGACCTCAGCTGTTCTGACGAAAGGAGCTGGCCGAACTGCGGGGCCGTCTCGGGCGCGTCGAAAAGGCGCTGTGCCTGGCTGGGCCTGGCCGGGGCAGGGCGCAGAAGACGCTGTGGGTTCTGCCGAGGCTCTGCAGGGCCGCCAGGGCCATGCAGCGGGCGGACCGGGCTGGTCAAGCTCAGAGGTGCTTCGAGCCATGAAACCGGTGCTTCTCAGTGCTTCTGGATGATTCGAGGTGCTGAATTTGCGCGGCCGCTTACAGACGGTCGGGCTCTCAAGTTTACGGAAGCTGGCTGTCGTAGTTCAAAGAAGCGGCGAAAGTGGCTAAATATGTTAAGTTTTTGCAATTATGTTACTGCACTTTAGGGTTTTCCCTACCAAGGAATTAGGCCCCGAGGTTTATCGCTGCGAGGGAGCTAGAAATGCGAAGTTGCACCCGGGGAATGTGGCATGTACAGATGCTCAAAATCCAATTGCCAGATGCCCGAAGTCCACTTGCCGAGACAAACCTGTCTGCTATGCCTGGTTTGCTCCACGGGGAGGAGTCAGGGCGGCATTGTTTTTGTCTCGTGACGGCAGAACCGATTGGAGGTAGAGTCTGAACTCGTGGATGCCCGCGCAGAGCTGCGAGAGGCACATGTGCTCTGACGGCACAGTTTCATGAAATTCGACACGAGGCGAGCCATCACTGTCTTTGTGTGCAGGCTTGCGCGACGATTTCGCACATGGCATGCATGTGGGAGAAGATGGAGAAACCTGAAGCGGAAAGGCTTGATCATGTTGCTCCAGTGCTGACGCACATCAGTACATTAGATCGGTACATGTACGTGTATACATGTCGTGGAGGAGTAGGTGGGTAGGTAGGAAGGCAGATAGGGAGGTAGGCAGGTAGGTAGGTAATTAGTTCGGTCGGTCGGTCGGTCGGAAGCAGGGGGCTTTCTAGGCATGCCTGTATGCAGCTAAATATGCATGTACGGTCATGTACGCATGCATGCATGTATCTATGCATATACACACATACATGCATCTATGTCTATGTCTATGTCTATGCATATGCATATGTATATGCATATGTATATGTATATGTAGCAACTGCACACGTGTATGCATGTGCGTATGTGCGTATGGGTCCACTTGTTGATTGAGTTATTTCAGACCCACACTGATTCCGCATGTGTGGGTTGTATCCAATATCTTTCATCGGATCCTGTTCTTGTCGACAACATGCCACGAAGGCGTACGCCTCCTGGTGGGCTGCTCAGCAATTGTCAAGTGTTCCGTTCATGCTGCAGACCATGGAGTTCACCTCGTCAGTACCCAGTGTTGTCCATGCATGTGTGCGAGTGTTTGTGAGAGAGCTCAGTTCCTGCATCGACACCGCCACAAGATTCCAGGCTGCTCGTCGGACTCAGACCGTTCGAACTCTCACCGTGGATTCTTGGTTGTTCAGGATCGCTGGCCCTGAAAAGGCCAAGGCTGCCGACCAGGCTTGACATGGCTGTGTACTTTACAACAGTGGCCGCAAAAAAGCTAATGTTCAGGATTTGAGACTGGCCAATCTAGGACAACCTCCTGCAGGGACCCCGGCTCCTTTCTGTTTACAACCGGAGTTCAGGGGTTTTCGAAACAGGATCCTTGAAAGGTTTCAAGAGTGCTGGTTCACGTCAGAAGCTTTCAGTAGCATCAGTGCGTGTAGTCCTCACCTGCTCAAGGTTGATCTATCTTGCGCAGCCGTTCGTGTTCTTTCTCATGAACCGCCTTTTGCAGCTGACGTACACCTCTAGATATCAAGAACGGCTCCACAGAGCAGAGCTTGCACCTAGACAGTCCAGTGAGTCTAAGTCTAACAAAGAGCATTTGACACAATGAGCTTTCTGGGCGCCGGCTATGACAGCGACGGTGAGGACAGCACCGAAGCACCGGAAGCGAAGGTCCAGGCTCCCTATCAGGGTTTGAAATCAACTGCATGTCTCTGTTCTCTGCGCTTGGTTGTCCGTATCAGAGGCGGGGGAGCCATCCCCAAATTCAGCAGACAGCGGTCCTATGCCTGGTTTCGCAACATTGGCTCCGAGATTATTCGCAGTGCTGCCGAGGCGGCGATCCACTGGCAGACGAAGCCTTGCTCAAGAAGCGGAAGGCCCAAACGACAGCATGATGGGCTGATTGGCCGCCGATTGAATCATTTGTGTCTGCTGACTTCGAGCTTGGCAGATTGACTACTCAAAGCTGCCTATGTCGAGGCCGGCTGGGCTCAGCGTATTGTCCACGCAAATGATATGAAAAGCCTGCCATGTCTATGACCGGACAGCAAGTTGTGCATTGCTTTTGTATCCGATGAAAGGGGACTGAGCTTTGAGACTCAGCGGCAGACCGAACACGAGGAGGCGCCTCTGAAGAAGGCAGAGCTGTGCACCAACGAGCCTCTTGCACTCGTAGCCTTCCGATGCCTGAAGTCTTGAAATGCCCCCAGGCGGCAGAGCTGGCTGCCAATCCGGTGGGTCAAGGTTTGCTTGCGGCTCTACCTCCGCCGAAGGCATTCTCTGAAACAGCGTCTGAACGCAATTTACTGCTGCCGCGCCTCTTTTTGAACAGGTGACTCTGGGAAAGGAAACGGGATCGAGCTCCATTCGTCTAGATTTGGACGATGAAGCTCGGCCAGCGCATGGGGGAGTCTTGCTGGCTTGACATTTGCAAGTTCGCGAATTCCTTGACGGATTCCCATCTGAGGTGAAACCTGCCAGGCTCGTAGGGCGATGTGGCGATAGGGTTTGCCGAGATGACAGAGTTTGCGAACACGTCAGGAACAAGAGCACAGTGCCGGTGGAGGGCCTTCTTCGCCCAGATAATTACACAGACTTGGACGAGGAGGCGGGTCAATGCTGTCCTAAGCACAGACCTTGAGTATGCAACGTTACGTCTTAAGCTCAATGACAGGCCGCAGAGGTGCCAGAGAATGTTTTCAACCATCCCATGTTCTCCACCGACACGCCGCTGGCTTCAAAGCATCGCGTTCAGTTTGCACTGCATGGAGTTCTGCAATCATACGGATGTTGCCAACCGTTGTCAGAGGGCACAGCCAGACGGTCCATCTGTGGATGACCTCCTTGAGTTGATTCTCAGCTGCATTCTTCACGTCCTTTGAAAATGTTCGTCATGCATCATGGCGAAAAGTTGCATCCAAGGAGAAAGCCACGGCAGTTTGTCGAGGTCAATGCAGACGACATGAAGGCAAAACAAAGCAAGCATTGCAGCATCCTTGTTGGACCGTGAAGATTCAATGCCTGGCAAGTGGGAACAGCACTTGCACGACGTGCGTCAGTGCTCTGCAAACCCGGTGGTGCAATCTGTGTCTTAACACTTAACAGAACCTCAGCAGACCGGAGAGAAGCATTGTATTCGGACGGCTCTTCCCGTGTGAAACTTCACAGTGCTTAGGTTAGCTAAGCAATGTAGGATGAAAATAGGTCCTATCGACCGGAGGACCCCGACTGGTACATGAAAAACCAGATTGACGGTGGCCCTGGGCTTCTGACCAAGAAGCGCGTGGCTGACGACGTCTCCATGTGCGCCAGGGGTTGGAAAGTGTTTTGTAGACCTCACAGTCTGAAGTTTTGGCGAGAGAGAACCTGGACGAAGCGAGAGTTATGGCGAGGTTTGATGGAAGGGGTTGGCGTCAGACCACGCACGCAAACCCCAACAAGACCCAAAAGCGGAAGCACCAGATCAACTGGCTACTTGGATGCATGCTCAGTTGGTGCATGGGTGTGTTTTAGGAGAGGCTTAGCGAAGCAATACCGTTTGCACTACGTTTGAATTGAACGTGGTGTCAGCGAAGAGCCCCAGCCTGTGAGACGCAGCAACCGGCAGCCACTGAAGGTGCGAGACACAGCAAGCACCTCCATGTTGTAGGGATTGTAGGGCGCGAGTCGAGCAAGCTCTCAGTAAGCGAATCAGTCTCCAAGGCTTCTTGCTTGCGAGTTGGTTGTTGAGGCTTGCTACAGAAGCCATGGAGAAAGAGGCCGAGATGCTGGAACGGGGACAGCAAAAGATTCTGTCGAAGGCCCATCCACCAACAGCTTCAGAAGCTGCTATGTGCGATCTTCCATCTGATTTGAAAGGCGCAGACGCATGCCAAGTATGGTTGGTGAGTCCACGACAGGGTGCTGCTGCACTGCCGCAGAAAAACAGCGCAACAAATTAGCGGGACAACGATTGCTTATTCCTCCCATATCACTGTTCTATTTGACTGCACGAGCGTGCATCTCGTGATATGTTTGCTTACACATTCCGACAGAGGTTTTGCACAGTACACGTGGTGTAACCTTATCTAGGCATGTTTATCCTGTCAGTTTGTATATCTACCAATATCTATCTGTGTAGCTAGTTGCTTCTGAAGCTCGAGCTGCAGTGGGCACTTCAGCGTCGCCTTGCCAGCTACACGAACCCGCAGGGTAGTAAAATGCAGTTCATCCGCTCGCTGGGACGTGCTTGGGCCGACAGTAGTTCCACGGTACTGCTTCCCGATGTCGGCTAAGATGCACCCGGCGAAATTCGGTACTCAAAGCGAGCAAAGATGATACTGTCGGTGATGGCCATCTTATGATAAGAGACGGCTTCCCAAGCACTCTCGGCACAGCGCGGATGCAGGCCACTCTGAATCCAAATTTGAATGGTTCCTGGACGTTGTGAGACTGCGTGAAACGCTCTCTTGTTGTAAAGTGATGTTGACAGTGATTTAGGCAACAGCGCTTTCCTTGGAGAGGAAAAAACGAGTCTAACACCGGCATTGCATCTCGTGGCAGGAACAGAGTTCAATACGAGCAAGGAGCCATGATGTTTCTAAGGTAAGGGGCATCCTTGACGTTCCTCCTTCAAGCTCTCCGCGGAAGCCAGCCTACCCGCTGATGGCCTGTGTCTTAGACTGTGGGGAATGCTCCCATGTACACGTCTCGATCGAGTCCTGTCGACAGGTGCCATCAGCGCGTCTTGGGCAGGTCGTGCGATGCATCTGCCAGCTTGTGCTTCAGTGGTTCAGAAGTTTTCCCGCCTCCAGGTCCAGGTCTCGCAAGCCTGCGGCCTTCCTGCTCCGGGCGTTGCACAAGGAAGCTCGGAGATGGGACTCTCTTCGAAGTTTTCATCTGATGGCAATCCATGGTGTTGCATTGGCATGCAAAGGACTCTGTGGCTATATCCAGCGCCCGGTTAACCCTGCAGTTCTTCGGGCGGGACGTTTAGCAACTGACCTCTGCGGGGTGCTCCTTGGCGGGTGTGGCGCTTTCAGACATAAGGTGAGCACACCCCCGCAGACACTTCGAGCCGCGGTGCGGTCGCTGAGCTGGCTTTGCTGTGCCGTGCCACCGTATGTCGCCGTGTGAGTTGTCCAGGTCCATCAACCCCTTATTCCAGCTCATGGTCGAAGCTCAGCGAGAGCAAGAGATCAAGCCCTGAAGCATGCGGCCTGGCTAGCGAGATGCGAGATCGTTGAGCTCAGAGGCCAGCCAATGTCGCCGGCCTGGCCCAAGCCTTGGCGTGATCAGGAGCCGGAGAAGTCTGCGGGCAATGGGCGACTTAGGCGATGGCAGGCCGGCCGGATGGGAACCCCTTCAGCCTGACTTGCGGTCCCGGCCAATGATGACCTGTCGATGAGGCGCCATGTTCAGACTGGCTGGGCTGACAGAAGCGGTTAAAGAGGGCCTTGCTCTATCGAATTTTCTGTTCATGGATTATTGCATTGTGCGAAATGGAGCCTGTGGGTTGGCAGATGCAAACCGTCAAGATTTGCATGAGGAACCATGCTTGAGAGTGCTTTCGTTACAATCTTTTTCAACACATGGCATGATCCCGAGCCCGATTCTAGCATTTGATTGTTGGTGGAGGCATGCAAGTAGCTTCTGATGCTCGCAATTCGTAATGCTTAGCCTGGCAATGCTTTTGGCAGCCGAGACAATCCCGCCCAAGGTTTAATGCGAACTGCATGAAGGAACTTTGGCGCGGAGAAGCTGGAGAGCAGCGGAAAGGTCAACATAATGTAGATTGTGAGTTTGCCCAATGTCCTTAGTTTTTTGTCTGGCTATCTCAAGTCTTTCCCATGTCGCTGCAACTGCGCCTGACTTCACCAAATGCTTACAGGCGGTCTAATTCCTCTCGTCTTGGGTAAGCTGCAGATCGCCAGCAGAATTCGTGTTTGCACGGCGCTTTCAGAGTAGAAGTAGTATCCTAGCGGCTAACGAATCTCGCCCGCATGTGGTCCGAGTGTAGATGAGGCGACGCATGTTGAGCAAAGTCGCAGTGCTAAACTTTTTGTTCGCGCTTGCAACTTAAATGACAGGATGTTCCTTATGTTGCTGCCAGATGCAAGGTCAAGCATGGAAGCTGGAAGCCACAAGCCAGGAGTGGTACAGAAATGCATAAGGTTCGACACAAAGCTCCTTAGCCAACCCAGACGATAAAGTAGGAGTTTCTGTTTGGCTCACGCGGCAGGGGTCCGACCACGGGTGAAATGACTTGAGTTTTGCATACTTGTTGGATGCTTGGATTCGGCACAGCTTTCTCGCTTGTGCGGAAATGGCGTTGTTCCGTCCATGCCGATTCCATGTGTAAAGATGGAATCATCGTCGCTTTGGCTTTGGGTCTGTGCCCTCGAGAACTACGTCAATGTTTTTCGGTGTTGTTTAGTCGATTAGTACTTGCTTTCATTTGTTTCGGTGATGTGGAAGGCACACAAGGACACCTGCTCCTGATTGCACAACGGATCATATGGGCCCCCTTTCATCGAGCAGGTGCCGTGTATGTCTTGAGGCTTGAGGGAATCAATAAGAAAAGGCGGCAACACGCAGCAAACATGCAAGATTTTGCCGGATATGCACCAGGGACTTCACAACGGATGTTTGCCATGTGGGGTCGAGTCGTTGCCATGCGGGAGCCAAAAATGTGGGGTAAATCATTTGCAAGAACAGGTTTCAAACGCCAGGATTTCTGCTGGTTCCCCCGCGTTTGAATGTAGCAGCAACTCGGCAGAGCCTTCAGCTTCGCACATTAAAAAGCTCTTGGGATTGTCGCAGGCAGCGGGTAGAAACACAAAGCTCTGTGAGAAGACAGATACGAGGCTGGGTTCGCTGGGGCATCACCGAGCTGCTGGAATCCGCTTCGTGAATACACAAAGAAGGTCAAGGGTGCTCAACGGTCGCAGCTCAGCTCGAGCTTTCATCTTGATGAAACCCTCCGCGACGAGCTCCTGGAGCAGCTTCTCGGTCGGCTTTTCTTCTCAGGCTCAATTCGGAAGATGGCACGCCAGCCTTCGTGAGAATGGCTGCTGCGACGGCACCTCGGCGGCAAGCCGAACCTGCTGCAAAGGTTAACTAGATGTGTTGACTTTGCCGGTTTACGTCTCTCCCTCCGAGGTGCGACCACCGTCGCAGCTGGCACCACAGCGCCTAAAGTGGTAGTAGAAGTGTAGTCGAGTTCGTGCCAACGTTTAAGACAAGACCAGATGCACATGTTGACATTGCAGCGCATGGAATGTGGTAAGAGGCCAGACAAGATGCACATGTTGACATTGCATTCTAGATCACAAGATGATTCAAAGCCCAAGCCCAAAGACAAGGAATGAACAAAGCAGGCCACATGCGGAGGTAGTGAGCGCAGCAATGGACTGCTTTCTCTCCGGCTTGGCAGGTCAGTGTCTCGCATTCAACTTTAATGCATTCAAGCCTGCCTTTTTCACAGGCTTGGTCCTTGCACGAAGTCAAGACGTGTCCTGGGCAAGTCCTCGAACTCCTCAGCAGCTGGTGCTACCTGCCTCCACAGCCAGGCAGTTGTGTTGGGCAATGACTTCCTGTCGTCAAGACCTCAGCTTGCTCCCGTCTTGTTTGGACCATCTGGATCAAGTGGTTGTCAGCACCACAAGACATTTTGACTTAGGTCCTTCGTCGCGGCCTAGGCATCATGAGCCATTGCATCTTCGGGTCCGGTTCACTTGATGCTTCCAGAAGTCAGCAGTACCGTGCCAAGGTTGCAGTCAGTGGCGATGCACACCAAGCCAAAGTTGCACAGGTGCTTGCAGACACCTGGGAGCTTGAAACTGACGGAAGTTTGCGGCCGTGTCAGGATCTCTTTCGCCAGGAGGCTTGGAGCTCGGAAGGGACTGCAAGGGACTGCCAGGACCCTTGCTGCTGTTTGCAACATCCTCGGAGGTGCGATACGAAAGATCGCTGCAGATCCGCGAAGACATCCGTGATGTCAACAAGTGCATGTACTTTGTCCGCAAGGTGTCATTGTCAATCATTGTGGCGCACCGCCTTGTAGCCAACTCATGCTCGCGATTGGCTAAGCTGCAAATGCTCTGAGGATGGAGAGCGTGAGAGGCTGAATTGATGACGTGGTCAGCACACGTGTCGCTATGGTGAGTTACTGGGATCGCACAGCGAGGTCCAGACCCATGTCCTGATGGGCAGCATCATTCTCGCTGTGTGCTTCAGCATGTCCATCGAAGGGTACCCGGGTGTTCGAACGGACAGCTGATTACAAGTTCCGACTGGGCTTCCCTGTGCTTTGCTGAGTCTTGACAAGTTGGCTGAGTCGATGCCAACGAAACCTGGCGTCAGGAGCGTCTGCTGGATCTGCTCTGGCTGCTGTTTACATCTTGGGCCTCGACGACGGGGTCTCAACTTGGCCACCGTTTGACATGCTATGGCATGCTAGCATTTTGTCCAGCTTTCAGCGCAGTGATGAGGTTCACCTTTGTGGCCTTGTGGCTGGCCTTGCGCTTTCAAATGAAGATTTCAGGGAGCGCACGTGAGCGCCTACTACGGCGAGAGGCTCATCGTTTCCGCTCGACCCCTCTGCAGAGCGGCAGTCGCGAGTTGTTGCAAGGGGCAGTTGGAGAGCACTGTGGCAGCAATCAGGCGCCATAGATTTATGGTTCCCGACGACCTTGTCGTTGGCAAGTGCACACCTGAGCCTCCGTGGACGTGGGGAGCTGGTTGCCCGTTGCCCGGTTGGATTTGAGCTGTGCGACGAAGGATGGGTGGGGAAAACTTGGTCAACCAGATGGCGAACTTTCATAGCTGGGTGCCTTTAGCTACAAAGGACTACTTGACAGTTTCAGCTTGCAGCGCACCCCAGTAGGTGCTCGAAACTATGGATGACATGGTGTCAGCCCAGACAGACGAGGAGTGAGTTGCAGCCAAGCATGAAGAGGACCACTGTGCACACTGCAGCAGGAGACACTGCGTGAGAAGTGCCAGCCAATCTTCTTGAAGCATGTGCCCCATCATTGGCTGTTCAGAGATGATACCAATTCAACGACCGAATTTCTTATAGACTAGCAACACTACCATCATGCCGCTGGCTTGGCATGCGGCATGGTGATGTCGGAGATGTCGCTGAGGCAAGCTGCTCGACCGCTTCGCGTGCCCGCGGCTCTCCTAGCAGTCCTGGCGTCTAACAAGTGTAATGACATCTCATGGCTTGACACACGCCGGTTACATAGGTGGAAAGCTTGGACTCGAACGACATTGATGCCGAGCGCGGTGCTCATGACTTGCCTCATACCGTTTACTATCAGGCTTAGAGTTTGTGCTGCCAGTTGTCAAACCTTGTCAGCTTCACGATTTTCCACCAAGCCCACTCGAGGCCGTTGCGAAAGGGCTTTCATGCTTGGCACCACGAAAGTGGAAAGGCCGACCAGTGTTTCCATTGAAACACATTTTCCCCACGTCCTGATCGCCAGGGCTACTCGCAAAACAAGACGCTCGAAGTGCCATATTTCCTGGTGGGAGAAACTTGTGTGCCGGAAACTCGGGGCGGTGTGGTTTCCGAACCATCCACCATCCATGGACGCTCAAGCAGGCGGATGCAGTGGCTGATGCTCGCTAACGGGCCGTCGCTCAAGATGAGAGTGCCGCGGCCTCTGGCAGCTTGACAGGATCGCCCGAGATAGCTGATTTTCCGTACTTGCGAGGTATGGTGATGCGACACTGTATGCCTGGACCCGAGCAAACCCACTTGAGACTCATGAGACTTTTAATCAGGGAAGGGAAGTCCTTGGGTTGGACGAATTGGCCGCGTACCCCCCTGCAAAATTCTGTGTCCTTTCTCAGAGCAAGAGAAAAGGGTTTCCACGAAGGGGTAGGTGGGTGGGGTTTTTGGCTGCATAACTTTTGAGACACAGGCTTGATCTTGGAATGGATTCCGTGCAGTGGTGAACGGGGTTCATTGCTCGGTTTGCGGTGGATGTCAGGATGTCCATTGCTCTTGGATGCATGCTGTGCCAGTTTTGCGAACCTCCTGCTCCCGCTAGGTTCACAATATTACATGACATGAAAGTTATGGCTGACTGCTGGATTTTTTGGTGGTCCCCCACACCCACATGTTTATTTTGCCGATCCGTTTGTTGGACGCTCACAGGCCCAGAAATCCGTGAGCAAAACTGAGCATGTTTCAAGGTGTCTGCTCAAGTTTTTCCAGGCCTGCCGATACTCCGATGCTGTTCCACTAGTCCGGGGATGGCTTGGTGTTGCAGGTGACGCGGTTTTGCGGCAACCGTCTGAGAGAAAGTCAAAGACTTCGCACACCTCTGGCGGGTCATCGCCGCAGAGCCCCGTAAGTGCCAGGATGCTCAGCGGCACAGCAAAGTGCACAGCAAAGTACGGTCCGAACTCCGCCGAGACGAAGATGGCCTGAGGCTGCTGGCGTGCGGAAGGCGTTGCGCCTAGAAAGTACTGTGCCTGCGTGGCCTGCGGATGAGCTCCCATTGGTGTGGCGCTCAGCATGCAGAGGGATTCTTGGGGCTGAATTTCGAGGTTCCTGCATGATTTCCAGACATGCTTCAAGGGAAGGAAGTCTTCTTTCCTGAGGTCCGCACTGGCTTCAACGAAAAGTGGCGAGGTGAGACTGGAACATGTGCAAAAGCCACTGGTCACTTGGGCGAGTTGCAGCGAGGTCAGAGCGGCTATGGCGAGTTCCGTCGAGTTGAAGGCTTTTCTATTTTCGTAGACACGCAGAACGCGATGGTCAGCAGCTCAGCTCAGAGTGCAAACCGGGCGCAGCAAAAAGCAACTGTAAGCAAGAGTCCGGTGTCCGGTCCGTAGCTCCGTCTTCTCAGGAGCTTCCTCTCTACAAAATTGTACTGGCTAGTCCAAGTGACTTCGACGAGGAGTACATCGATGTTCCCTGGCTTGCTGTAGTCCAGGTAGCTCAAGTGCCCACATTCCATTGCCACGTGTTCTACAGGTGGTTATCCAGTGGAACTTCAAGACGGCATGTGAGGCAGAAAAGGGCGTCGTGCCGGTCTCTGCGTTGAGCGGGGTTTGCGCCAGGCGCTGACAGTCGTTTTGCGCCGTGGGCATGTGCACTGCAAAGAGGAGGCTGCAGCCTTAGCAGTTTGGCGTTTGCAAGTTTCAGCTACCCTTGGCAGTGCTTGAGTTGGCCTTTGCCCGATGAACTTGTTCCGAGGATTTCCCTCTCTTTGAGTTCAACACTGAAGTGAAAAAGCCTTGGCCTGAATAAATGAACGCGTCAGCTGTTCTGCGGAGTAACCCTGCAATGCGGGCTCGTCCGTGCTAGGTAGGAGGGAAAAAAATAATGAAAGCTACAGTAACCACAGCATGCTTCAGCACCGTTGGCATCTTGCCTAGGGCCTAGCAGTGCCTCGCCGGGCCCGGGGATCCTCATCTGGTGCATGCATAGGGGCTAGCTGTGGACCCTCACATCGGAGAAATCCGAGGATGCTGCCTTTGAGACGCTACGTGCGCTGCACAGAGCTGCTTCACGTGCCGACTGCGACTGCAAGTACTTGTCGTGTGTCTTCATGTCGCGGAATGGATTGCTTTGGAACTGACTCTGCTTCTCAGGCGGGAAACTTTTTGGCTGAAGGCACCATTTGCCTGCTGGTCACGGTCTCGGTTTCCAGCAAGGGAAGTTCTCAGCTCTGTACCTTTACATCCGGGAGTTGGGCTGTCGCTGTACCTTGTCACCGTCATTGCGGACAGTGAGCACGTGGGCTCAACACTCCACAGTAGAGCCAGCTTGTTTGTGTCAAGCTTGGATTCAGCAAACCCCCATCTCAGCTTGGTCCATCCCGGACCCGAACCTTGAACGCCTGAGCCATTCAACCATCAAGCCTGTAACCACCGAATCTGTGCGCAAGATCCCAAAGCTTCCCTCGGAGATCCCCAGCATTCCCGCCGGGTCCCGGCCTGGAGAAGTCGCACCCGTACGAGCGGGTGCTTTTGTTGCTCCACGCCCCCCCTGGAAGGTTCCACGTCTCGCAGTGGCGACGGGGGTAGCGGTTGCTGAGTGGGGCATATTTGTTTGTTTTTTGTCGGCGCAGGTTGTCACAAGTCAATCGCGAACGTGAATGGAGCTGACAGCTTATCCCCCTTCGCTGCCGCCGCTCTCACTCAGCCGACTCATGGTGACAGTTCTTCTATTTATCGCCCCTGGTGTGTAACTGCTGCCTGCTGCTGCTGTTGTTACTGCTGCTCCAGTTGTGGCAAGTATTGCATTTATCCTGGTTGTGTCTTTCTGTTGTCTTGATTTGCTCTGGACCCCGTGGTGCGTCGCATTGTATGTTTGAACCGATGGCGAAGTTTGGGACAAGCGATCCACGCGTGCAGGTGGCGACCTGTCTGCTGATGACGGGCAGGATGTATAATCTAAACATCACGGCGGGAATCCCGTGGGCGCACGCAGCCTCAGCTTGAATGATATCCATCATGAGTTCTCTTCGCAGATGGCCTGCGAGGTTTGAGGTTGCATTGTCCTTTGTGGCGCTCCTACCCGGATGTGCCGACGGCCTACAGGCTTTTAGAAGGATATCTGAATTGCAAGTATCGGTTCCGGCAGTTGTCGTCGGATCTTGCCAAGGTGCTCCTTCGAATCATGCCTGTCGAGACGGCGCAAAGCGAGGTCTCTGTTCGTGACCAGCTTGCAGTCATGCAAGACGTGTGATGAATTTGCACAGGTTTTGCAGATCGCTGAAATGAACGTGCAGCCCGCAGTGCACCGTGTTTCTAGACCATGACCTCACGTTCTCACCCCCTCGAAGTGGCTGCTGGCTCATCCGCAGAAACTGGCAAGGAACCAAAGCAGTCGTTCTTCACACAGTTCAGAAGAACGATGTCTGGACATGCGATGAACCCCGGATGCAAAAGATCAGATCGTAATGATGTTTCCCGTGAGATGAGGGTGACATCTGAGAGGGCTGTATGGCGACCGTGGAGCAGGTGCTTTGATTAGCGAAGGGTCCCTGACCCCAAGCCCGTAGCAAGCGAGCAAGAAGAGATAAAGACCCAGAGAAGAGGCAAACAGATGCTGGGCGTGCAAACATACTGCCGTGGTCATTTGGTCCGTACCTTTGTCTCGGCGCTGTCCAAGCTATTGACATATGGTGGGACCCTTTTGCGGTCCTGTCAATGATTCGGTACTTAAAGCCCTGTTGAAGCCACCAGCGGGTCGTTCTCGTGTTTCGATTTCGGACGTTTGGAGCTTGGTCTGATGTCAGCAAGCCTAGAGGTAGCAGGGGCAATGCTGGTTGAGTTTCCTATTCATCCAAGGAACCGCTCCGTGCGGACCCCAGTTCGAGCAACGATGAGCTGTTAAATGCGTTAGCGTGATGCAGTGCACTGATTCGCACCATGCAGCGTGAATCCAGGGCCGGGACCTGGGAATGGCAATGAAGCGCCTGAACTCACGCGTGCTGTGCCCAGCCTGTCCGTCATCATATTGGGTTGTGTCGAGTAGTACGCCATGAGCGGTCGAGTGCGAGTGCTAAAAGGCATGAACGGAAAAAGACCATATCGGCATAGTGCACTTTGTCTTGCTGAATGTAGGAATGTAGTGGCAGACTCTAGCCTCACTTGCGCTGCGCAGAGAGTAGCGCCGTTGTCCGCAAGGATTCGGGTGCTGCGCGCTCCGACAGCGCCGGCTCGGAGCTGGACGAGGAGCGGAGCTGTGTGTGGGGCTGTTCTTGGCATGACCGCATGTGCTGACTGTCGTCCGGCACAGGAGAACTACACCTCTGACTTGGCTGACCGATTAGCTTCCTGGCTACATGGTCCATGGTGCCTAGGTCATGTCAGAGCTGGTCGATGTTTACAGTGCAGAGCAGCTGCAAGCGCAGGCGGCGATGGAAGCACTCGACAGGTCCGGCTCCGAAGATGAAGAAAGCCCGGATCTCAAGCACGGATCACCTTCGCACTGCGCACCGCGCAGCGCTGCGCGGAAGAAGCGACGCTTCAGGTGCCACTGCGCAGGGGGACTTTCAGGCAGCACCTGCAGCGCACGAAAAGTGGCGAATTCACCTCAAGACCTTAGCTCGGGCAGGGTGCATCGCCAAGTTCGGCCTCAGTTCAACGGACGGAGATGCTGATCCCTCAGCCCTTAAAACGGCATGACAGGAGCTTGATGCTGTACCGGGCAGGTCTTCCATGTCCTTTGGATGTTGCTCTCCAGAGCCAAGCTCTGAGGAAGCTCACCTAGAAACTTTGGACAGCCCATACTAAGACGAAGCTCTTGCCGGTGCAGCTCGCAGTTTTGTAACGTTGCCTCAAGAGGTCGGCACCGTGTCGAGAAGTGATTCAAGCAGCCAGTTCAAAGGCAGAGGGCCTTCAGCAATGGAGCAGAGTCCTCAGCTGTCTCTTGTCTCTGGCAGGTCAACGCAGTAACGACGAGTTGCCAGAACGTGTGGCGTGTCCTTTGGCAGATGCCATTATTCTTGGATATTCTTGGGAGCTGCGACGCACATGTAGTCCTATGGTCCTATGCAAGGTGCCTCCAGATTCACATGCGGGCACAAAGCGATATCGCCGAAGGGCCTGTCGTCCCAGAACTTCCGAAAGCAGCTCTTAGCTTTTCCAGGGGCAGAGAATCCACGCTCCGTGCTTGCCAAGGTGTCAGCATACAGCGACCCGTGGTTCCCTTAGCATATGCAATTTCGTCAACAAAGTGGTGTCGGACTTTTTGAAGCAAAGCGCGTGCACTGCAAAGTACTTGACACTAGGCGGACATATGCAAAAGTCAAAGGCCTTCAGTGGGCAGCATGTGTTGCATCCGCCACGGCATGCCGCTAGAGCAAGCATGTACGTGTCCTGAACGTGTTTTGCCCTGCAGCACCGGAGACGCGTGCTGCGCTGGCCTGATCTGCGTGCGCATGTGCTGCATCCATGCTGAGCTCAGCATCCGAAAGTGTGCTATGTGGTTAAATGAGAATCACCGAAGCTCAGGCGCGTGTCAAGAGCAGCTTGAAGGCTCTCTGGGCAGACCTCAACCATGGCTTGGCGCTGCTGCCACATTGGCATTCGAGATCATGTGACCATGCAGAAAGCCTCACAGCAAGAGAGAGTGGACAGAATGTTCTTCTGAACGCCAGGAAAGGCCCAGATCACTACAGTTCTGGACGGTCGAGACCTTGTGACAGCGGAGGACCAGGAACGTTTAGCCGAAATGGGTGGCACAAGGCCATTCTTCATACGATGTTTGCTTTGTCACTACTCTCAGTCTGGGCCTGAGCTGCCTCGAACTTCCCGAATCCAAGCGAGGATTGCATAGCCCGGATGCAAAAAAAGCCCTGATGTTCTGAAGATTGGAGCATTTCATGTGGGAAGTGTCGCTTTCTGAGGTGTTCGTGGCCGATGGGCCAAGCTTTTTGCTTTGGAGCGCTCTTGCTTTCAAGCTCGCTGAGCTGCTACGATGTGACACGAGGTCCGGACAGTGCTGGCATTCGTTCCCGAAGGTGCCGTTCAGAGCAGAGATCAGCACACATGGAAAAACATACAGCGCGGAACGGTCTGCACAGTTGGTGCTGCCAGGCTCGCGACATGAAGCACAGCTGAGCACGCGGCTTGGGGTGCTTGTAGCTGCAACTCCGGTCGCTGGGATTTGCGGCTTTGCGGTGGTGCACATGCAATCACACGCACACCAGACAAAGGTTGGGTGGCACTTCCCACGGAATGGTGAGAAACTGAGATCAAGTCAATGGCGGCCGTTGGCTTTGATATCTTCTGTCCTAAGACTCCAGCCAGGCCTCCATTCTTTCAGCCCACTGCGGCTGCCTGGGCAGGCAGCACGCTTGTCGCCGCCGCAAGCCTACGTTCGGCTCGCAATATCAAGAAGCCATACCAGCGGAAGTGGCAAGTCAGGCTTCCGGTGGTATCCTACAAAAGTTCGCAGCCGTGGAAAGTGGGTGGTACCAACCAGTGCGGAGCTGTGCACGTCGGAGTTCACTCCCCCATGGATGTGCAGGTCCTTGAGAACATTTTGATGCCGAGGTCGGACCGGTACTCACCGTGCCAGGCAACGTGCGAGGTGGGACCGGCACCTCCTTCATCCGCCATGACAACTGCACATACACTGCCGTTTTGCAGTTCGAGGCATGGGACTGATGGACGAGCACGTTGCAGTTATCAGCGATGAGGCATCTCGACGACTGCGCACTGTTGCAGACTTCCTGGAATCCACTCGCATTCGGTTGAAAAGGGTGTGTTCCGTACGGTTGAGCTGAATTCGATCTGCCCTCAGTTGCACGAATTCGGCATGATATTTTCAATTGACGGTGGCTCGGTTCACCGAGACACCACAGGTCTTGGATCAACTCCACTTCCGGAGATGCCTCGGAGGGACCATTGGGCATGGACCCTGGATATGCACTGCACATGCAAGTATTGCGAAGACGAAAGTCGCCGAGGACTCTTGATGGAGAGCGACCAAGCGGTGGCCGCAGCAGCGCTGCCCGGCACCAAGACTCGTCGGAAATGTTGTGCAGCCTCTGCCTCGAGCATCTGAGGCTGCCTCTGGCCCAAGCAGGGGCGGAGTTATCTGCTGCCTCGCTGAGCGGCCGGTCGCCCAGATCGCTGGCCGCTGGATGGCGCGCACATCCGCTGACCAGGTGGAGACCTTCCGGGCACAGCAGCGGCAGTGGCCGTCGTCGGCTCCGACGGACTGCCCAAATCTCGGCTTGCAAAGCCGGGCCGTCTCTTACTGCACCTTAGGACCTTTGCCTGTGCTGCCGAGGCTCCGCCTTTGTCGCTTACCATCTTCACCAGGACCTGGCTGTGCGGTTGGCTCTAGAGCGGAACTTCTCAACGTTTCTCCAAACCTACCGCCACGGTCTTGGCAAATGGAGGAGAGCCGTTGGAAGTGCTGCTGGAGCTTACCCTTGGTTTGGGGCAGGTGGGCCCAGCATCGAGCAGCAGAGTTGCACCGCTTGCAAGCACTTGAGAACTCCCAATGGCGAACATCACTGGACGTGCACAGTGAGGGTCAGTGAGGGCTGCAGTCAGGGGTTCTTCGAGCCGGACTTCGAAAGTACGTCTTCCAGTTAGGAGTTGCAAGGAAGTACTCGTAGGTCTAGCATTGATGCAGCAAGGAGGATGACGGAGCGCGGATGGTGTCGGGATTCGCTCCATTTCCCCACTCCTGTCATGGCCGGTTAGTGCTTTGCCATGACCTATCTTTGAAGCAGGTTCAGGGTTTGCGACTATGCCGTGCAGCAGCTTGTGGCAGCAATGAGGCCTGAAAAAGCCATGTGAAGTCGCACGTGAAGCGTAGACTTTGGCCATCGTGAAGACGTACAGCTCGGTGTTACAAGCTTTTGGCGGTTCCACATGCCAGGCCGTCCTTTGGGTTGCCGACTCACAGAGCAGCGCGAGGTCCTCAGATCTTCGACTGCTGGCGCTGATCGGGGGGCGATGACATGCGAGCGAAGACTGACGTTTCAGAATGAGGTCCATGCTATCAGCCTTGACTCCGGCAGGGCTCCAAGCTTTGAACAACTGTGGAGATGCAGAAATCCCGAAATTCGCTCCCTGCATGCGTGAGTGCTGGGTTCGGTGAGGTGACATCCGTGCGACCTTCGCTGCAGATCTTCCAACAAGAGGCTCGGGCCCGGGCGCTCGAGCTTTCTGGTGAGAAGACCGGGCGAGATTTCCCATGCATCTCGAGTCCTTGAGTGAGTGATTCACAAGCACCCAGACTATTGATGTATTGCCGGGCCCATGTGCACTCCACGAGCCAGTTTTCATTGTGACCTATTTGCAAGAAAGGGTTCGTGAGGAGCGCGTGTCGTCGCTTTGAGTGGCAACAGCTCCCATTTGGCCTTGGACCCGGGACGACGCATGCAGAGATGTACTGAAGGCAGGTTCGAGGTACAGGGACGCAGGTGCCAGCGTTCGTTGCCAAGGCTGCTTTGCTGGTGCTAGACAGCCTGGAGCCACAACTGGCCCTTACCTCGAACTCACAGAAACAGGTATCGGCGTCGGTATGACTCCACAGCTTGACATGTCAGGTTGCAGCACAATACCCTGTGCTTCCTCGCGTGTCCACGGCAGAGTTGTAAGCACCTCCTTGTCGAAACCACTTGTGAGGAAGGAGTGGATGCAGCACAAGGCTGCCCTCAATTTCAGGCATGGTCTTTGGCTAATTGGGTATAGGCATAGGCGATCTGTCACTGTGTTGGAGGAAGTGCGCAAGCTGCATTAAACATTAGCATGGCGTCTTTGAGCATGTAGCTTACCAATATTGAATTTCAGAGAGCACCTTTCTGGTAGTGTCCATGGTTAAACCATGGAGTACAAAGTTAGGCTGGGCGCATGTGCGATGAGCATTTGTACTCTGACGAAAAGCGGGGGCATTGTCATGTGATTTGTCGGCCCCCCCTCAGTTTCAGAAGTATTCACCGACACCCCATGTGATTTGTCGAAAAAATCAGCCATGGGGTCTTACGGTGCTGGATTCGGTAGTGGCTGTGTTTTGAGTGCGGCGGCTCAAGGCTTGAGCTTGCAAGACTTCACCTGTCCATGAGTTTAATATCGTGTGGTTTCCATAATGCACGTTGCAGGCTAGATGATTCAGATTCAACGGATGTAGCATGGAAGCGTGTTAAACCTGTGGCGAGTCTGGCAAGTCCAGGTCGTCAGCGAGTCAACAATTACATCGCATGCCCATAAGTGGAAGGCCATGTGCTGTGAGTCAGCTTTTCGGACGAAGCGGCTGCCAGGACTGGCCAGCACATGCCCACACATCCCTAACAGGACCTTAATTGCCTTAACTAGGCAGTGACATTAGCAGATTCTGGGCATAGCAGGCAAAGGGCGCTCCGCGGTTGCAGCTGGCACGCTGGGTGCTGGCGAGGCACTGGAAGGAGCCACGTGCCACTTCGATGCGGGACGGGTAGTGCCGGACTTTCCAGTGGCAGGTCGTTTTGATTGAGCAGCCTTGGGCGGTGGTGCTTCTGCCAGGGCAACATCAGCGCAGAGCTCCTAGTGAGCTATCAGTGATGCGATTCTCCTGCAGTGTTGAACCTCTTTCGTACCAGGCTGTGACTTCGACCTCAGCAACGATGGAAAGCTCCTGCATCCCGCTCAAACATGCAGTGCAGGCAATGTGCCTAGACCACGGAACGGTATACTTCTGCCCAGCAGGTGGTCACGGTGTTGGACACATAGCTCGTAGAAGTGTCTGCACGTATCAGTTCACGTCTCCAGGGGACTGGACCGGCATCTGAGAGGTGGGAAAGCTGTGACGGCTCGACTGGCAGAGCCAGGGACAGTGACAGGCGCAGCCTCAACCAAGGTGCGATCAAGAAGTGTCTTAGGGTGCAGGAAACTCGGAGCACATAGTCGTGAATCCTGTGCCGCCAGAATATGTTCTTCTCCAGTTCTATCGGCGCTTTAGTATTTTCAAGAGGTTTCTATGAACGCCGGTTGTGTTTCCATGTGCGTCAACGTTCATGGGCGGGGGTGGGTGGGGGGGGGGAAGCAGCAAGTGATGCTCGCCTCCATAGCGGCTTCGAGCTCCCCGGACGCAGCCCTGCAAAGCTTCCAAGGCAATGTCGGGCAACCGGATTGCAGTTTGCATCCAAGGCCGGATGCAATGGTGTTTGCGAATCTGGGTGTGTCTGTCGGCGTGCTGGGCAGGACAATCAGCGTGCAGCGGGAGATTTGTATTACAAGGCTTGCTCTCGCCGGAGTACGCTATCTTTGCCTGAGTTGTAATAGTGAGGAAATAGTGCGACAATATGAGGCGATGCTAGGCCCGCTAGGCCTGCAGGCATGAAGCATATATATATATATGTATGTATGTATGCATGTATGTATATATATATACACATGTATACATGTGTGTATATATACATATCTTATGTATGTGGAGCAGCCTCCAAACTGTCGAGCCGAGAGCTTCAGCTGGCCGAGCCGGAGTGACAGAGCGCAAGTGCATGGACTTTGCCAACAGAATGTGGCAGGCAGAGTTGAAGGCGGCAGTTTGAGACTCAGTGCTCAGTAGCTCGGTGGCGCACTTGGCTGCTAATGCGTCTAGAGCCCAGATCTAGTGGCTGGCTGAGACATGCTGAGACCCCGACGGGAATCGCAGTGCACCGCTTGCTTTTGGATGTTGGCCGGCGTTCCATGTAGTACCAAACGATGACGCATGCCGGGGTGCTTTGTGTTCACAGGGAGGCGAGATGGTGCCAGCAGCACGTCCGGATAAGCAATCTCGGGTAATCGAAGAGCTTTCACCCACTGCATGAGTCTCTTGAGGCGGTGGCTTCCGACAGTTCCGGTGGCAGCCTCACATAGTTCAATCATTCTCAGCTTTGTCAATACGGCTTCTGGTGTCTGGGAGCATAGAGCGTATGTATGTATGTATGTATGTATGCATGCGTGTATGTATGTACAAAATATACAGAGATATGTATGTACATATATATATATACATGTATATATGTGTACATATGCATATATGCATATATGCATATATGCATATATGCATATATGCACATAGGCATATATGCATATATGTATATATGTATATATGTATATATGTATATATGTACATATGTATATATGTATATATGTATATATGTACATATGTACATATGTACATATGTATATATGTATATATGTATATATACACAAATACAAATATATCACGGAATGAAACAGACTAATTTCGGGATCAGCGCGGACAAATTAGGAACCGCCTGCGGAGAATCTGCGGCCGCTCCCCAAATTTGCTTCTCTGGTAGCAGTACTAGTAGTAATACTAGTTGCAGTGGTAGCAGCAGTAGTCGTAGCAGCAGCAGTAGCAGCAGCAGTAGTAGCAGTAGCAGCAGCAGCAGCAGCAGCAGTAGCAGTAGCAGTAGCAGTAGCAGTAGCAGTCATTTCATTCAGACGCTCGTGCGGGTAGTCCCGCGCCTTGGCGGGCATCTGGATAATGACGGCTAATGCTCATGAATGGCCAGCTATGGGGCAAGTTTTATCAGACCAACACTCAAACTGACCAAGCTAGGCCTAAGAAACAGCAAGGAAGAAACCTGAGCGGCCAAACTCGGCCAAGCACAGCAGCTAGTAACGGCCCCATAGCTGGCAGTCTTGCCTCGCAGCAATCTGCCAAAAGCTGAGCAAGACTTGCTTCACGGCGGTCCGTGGACTCAGCCCGTGGAGCGCAAAACTGCACCTGCGCGCCGGCCCGAGGACGCAGCACGCGCAGTTGTTCGCAAAACTTTAGGGGTATCCCTCACAGAACCTGCGGGTTTTGCTCGGCTGCTGTGCTTGTTTCAAGCAGAGAAAACAGCAAGAAATAAAACTAAAGCTTACGACCCTAGGCAACCATGAAAGCACAGCAGACCTCCAGTCAGGAAGTTAATCTACGAAGGGACGCCACCGCTGCCACAGAGGGCCATTCTTTCCATGCAGCAGCAGTAGCATACCATCAACAAAGTACTCTGGCGTGGAGAGTGGGCGTCTTAGACCAGGAGGCTACCTCACCAGTCTGGGTCTAGGACTGCCTAAGGACCAATTTGCTTCAAAAAGGACTTAGCACAACAGCACTATGGCATGGCCTCACCCGACGAACGGGACTACTAGGCCTCTACCCGACGAACGGGACTACTCGCCAGAGTTTACCAGCGTGGCAAGTACTGGTAGACAGCATGTCCGGCCTTACCCGACGTACGGGACTGCTGGGCCTTCCAGAAAGAGTCTTACCCGACGAACGGGACTACTAGACAAATCCAGACTCGTAACTACGATTGCAAGCCGATGTAGTCCTCAGTGTGCAGTCACAGACCTGACAGGTCCGGCTTGGATACCTGGCTGCCGTACAGTCGCAATCCGGCAATAAAGGGGGTAAGACCCATTCACTTATTGCCCAGCTTCTGGCTCGCCATCGTCTTGGAAGAGATGCAAGTTGAATAAACGCTCGTTGTAAGTAAAAGAGACAAGCAAATAAGGGTGTATGACGCACGTCAGAGCGCCAGCGTTCCACAGCTTCCGAGGACCAATAGAATGACCAGGTTGCACTTTAAGGAGATCGCCTCCCCCAGAACAAAGCTCCCACGTGCAAGTACTTGCAGCGTAGAAAGCGAAGTTGTGTTGTTGTTGTTAGTTGGACTTCGAAGTTCGCTGCTTGACCCAGAGACTTAGCAAGGTGGGACCACTGTAGACACTGGCTCTCCCTGGCTACGAAAATAGAAAGTAGGAGTAAACAAACATCCCCTTCGGTGATCGAGTACCTGTGACCATCCCAAGCTGGTAATACGAAACAAGCAAATCTCCGTGGAGTCTGTGAGCAATACCGAACCAAATACAAGCATTGGTCAGTGCCATCCGGTTTCAGCTTCCGAAGACCAGAGGCAAGACTTGGAGGCATTACAGGGATCTGCCGCTTGCGCAACAGGGACTCATGAGCCTTTTCCAGTCACTTGGCATGGTGGGGCNACTTGGAGGCATTACAGGGATCTGCCGCTTGCGCAACAGGGACTCATGAGCCTTTTCCAGTCACTTGGCATGGTGGGGCTGCATCGGCGGAGAGCATCTGTAGACATGCTCAAAACGTGCCCTTGTAAAAACGGAATATTCAAGAAACCAAAGATCTGCTCTGCGAACTGTGCCATTCATGAACATGGAGTGAAACATGAAAAGCCCTGTGCCATCCGCGGTTTTTCGCCCAAACTGCAAGCAGTTCGAACTCCCCCGCCGTGCGGAAAGACGGGAACCCTCACGCTTAGGAGCAGAGCAAGTTGCTTAGCAAGTGAATATCTCCCCCCGGAGTTGGGACCGGGCCAGCTCGTGTTTGATGCCTGCAAATTTGCGTGCCTGTGCCACCACCGAGTGCAAGAAAGAATGAGACTCGATGAGCCTCAGTGCAAGTTTGACAGCACTCCCATGTGCAACCTGATCTAAGATGATGATGACGTGGTTGGAGGACCAGGGATCTGTTTGGATCTCAAATGGTTGGGCCCTCCACAGGCTGTCCTGTGGTGATTCGCCGGCTACAAGTCGCGGCCGCTTGAGCTGGTAGCGCTTCAGTAGCAGTAGCAGTAGCGGTCGCGGTCGTGGTGGTGGTGGTGGTATAGTAGTAGTAGTAGTAGTAGTAGTAGCAGCGGTAGCTGTAGCTGTAGCTGTAGCTGTAGCTGTAGCAGCAACCAGAACTCGCCTACCCGAAACTGACTTAAAGCCTAACCCCGAAAGCTTAAATCGCCAATGTCGTTGTTTTCATTACATCGTCCATCCAGCCCGAGCACCCGGCCGGGTGTCGGCGTTTCGCATGGAGTGTTTCGGTTTAGGACCGCTTTGGATTTAGGGTCTAGGGTTTTGGAGGGAAAAACCACAGCCAGAGGCTGAGAAAAGGGGTGACAAGAGTGAGAGGGGGAGTTTACTCGCTGGGAAGAAAACTGCTGCTTTATTCTTAAACTGGGGTAGACGGAGCTAGGGGACGGGAGGATACGGGAGGCGACATGCGAGTGGGGCGGCGTCCAGAGGACTCCAAGCAGAGCAAGGGTGGGGGGGCTGGGGAGAAGTGAAGGGGTGAAGGTGGGGGCGGCGTGAGAAACCTGTTTTCCCTTGTTTTTTGTACATGCTACCAGAGCACCAGTAAGCAAGTGGAGACGGAGGGGGAGGGGAATGACAGCTCGCTGGATGGGGAGAAATAATTTCTTTCCTGGTTATGGCAATGCTAACAGAGCAAAGCGGGGGGAGTGAGAGGAGTGAAGGTGAGGGCGGTAACCAAAGCAGGGGGGGGGAAGGAAGGGGGAAGAGTGTCAGAAGTGAAGGCGGGGAAGATGGCGAGGGCAGCTTGGTCGAAGAACCATGAACACGCTGAAAGAAGGGATAGGAACAAAGGTACTCCAGGCGCCGACCCCCGAAGTCGGCGGACACCCATGACCACGCTATGGCAAGCAGGCTCATTCCGGCTGCGGGAATGGCCGACTACTCTTCGTCTGGCTGTCAGGGTGCGATGAGTGTGCAAGTGGCAGCTGCACATGACGGCAACTCTCCGGAGCTTCTTGCGCGCAGGCTCTGCAGCGAGGAGTTTGCCTGGCAAGGCCAAGAAGAATCAACCGCCCAAGTAAGCGGCATCATGCCAGGCAGCTTGCGGCGAGCAACCCTGGTACAGAACTCAGATGCCGTTGGGTCGGTAGCATTGGTAGCATCTGATGCCGTGGTGGCTCGCATCCTTGCACCGAGGCTAAGTCTCGAAAGCCATTGGGATGCTGGGCTCCTAGTCGCGAAGCGCATCTGAAGGATGGATGCACAAAAGGCGTCATGGGAGACCGAGCCGCTACATCGCTACCTGCCAAAAACTAACCCGGTGTGTACGAGGCTGTGTGCTGCTGTTCTCCGAAATCCGTGAAAGAGTCTATCATCTCATGGCTTGGGGTTTACCGGCCAGAGCGCAGGGGGATTTACCTGGTGCTCTTCGCGGTCCGAGCGTCGTTTCTTACGCTGCCATGAAGTTGTTTGCCTGAGGATCTTTCGGAAGTTCGTCAGAGAGAGCTGGCACAGAATGCTGCGAGATGTGCATGGCCCAGAGGGCCCAGCTGCGGTGCGAATGTCCTGTCCAAAAGACGAGCAGAGTTGGATCTGTCGCAGCAGGATCAACGTCCCTACTCATAGCCTCACGAATCTCCCCATGATATCAGGCTTGGACATGCTCGCTGCCGGCCTTGAGCTGCTGTCTGACCATGGGAACGTGGCTCCTTTGCAGGCTGCCGCCGTGCCACATGTCACGGCTATGCCAATATGATGATGGGGAAACCACCACCGACCTGCCGAGGCACAGCAGGCCTTTCAGGCCGTGGCTAACGTCAGCCGGCCCCTCAAACGCTGTCTGCACTTGCAATGTGCTGCAAGACACTGCAGCAGATTGACAGTGAGAGGGCAAACTGAGAGTCACGGAGCACATGCGTGGCAGTGCTCGGTAGCTGAGATGCAGACTAACTACATGATGTGATTGCTTACCGATAAAGAAACGCAGAGGGATCACACTCCATATTGTCACGTACGGGGACGGCCTTGGCCTCACTGGTGCCCGCAGTGTGCTCTTGCCCCAACGCTGCCATGAAGCAGAAGCAGAGGATCAGCGACGCCACTTTCAAACAAGTGTGCCTTGAGCGGCGGTTTCCTGTTGAAAAAGCAGGCGGTGCCATCTGCAGCTGAAGATATTGGTAATGTCGACATGCAAACATGGAGGCCTATGCAGAGCATTCCTGTCTTATATACTTACGTGTCCGAAAATGACTTCACAGCCCGACTGTGGCCGAGGCAGCGATTGCCACAGGTTTTATCCGTTACTTGAGGGGAATGTCAATCCGTTTCTAGGCATTCTTTGGAATGCAGAACCTCTATCGCAAACTGTCGGACACTTTTGCCCGCACCCGAACGTCTGCTCCCAAGGCTAAAGAAGGCCATGGCATGTCTCGGCTCAGCAGCGGGTCTAGCATAGGCGTTTGCAGTGCTCATGCGGTCTGAGAGACCTGCTTGCTAAGGTGATATTGCTCATTTCCTCGCTGCTATAGACGTCAATGCCATGACGGTGACAGATGAGGATCTCTTGCAAAGCTCCGCAAAACATCCGTCATGTTGGTAACTATGTGCTGCCTGCATTCCTGGCCGCACAGTGGCTGCAGGAGCAAAGGGAGATCGCTTTGGGCCTTTTCCTCCAAGGCGTGGAGAGCTCGGCTTTCAGCAAGGCGTTCTGAGAAACCGGTGTGCTTCTAGTCCCTTGGGCTCAGGCTGTCTTCAACCACAGCGAGGAGAGAGCGGGGACCCTCAACGTTCGGATTCGTTCACAAGACGAGCCGACAGGAACCCAACTGCATACAAAGCTTTGTGGGGCGGCGGCTGGTGATTCGCACCTTTCGGGCTGTCAACGAGGCAGACTATCGAGTCCATCGAGTCTTTGCTTGTTGCAAGATGCAGTGGGATGCATGACGTCGTGATCTTGTCCGACATGTCCCCGTGTATGCAGGGCGAGGAGCTGTGCATCAGTTATGCTGAGCTTGCAGAGATGAGCAAGACCCGTGTCAACCTTAGTGGAAGCAGTTGAGAAGTCATCTGGACATGGCAAGTGCTCAAACCAGGGCACCGGTTCTTGTCGCAGCAGTATCACTTTCGACCAGAGTTGGTGCCCCAGGCCAGGATGCGCGTGTCACACGGACTCGGCTTGACCCTGCCTGGCCCTTTCTCTGGCCAGGTGCAAGAGCGTGATTCTGTGCTCAGCGCCATCCTTGTCCCTCCCGCTGTTGCCTCAGTCTGTACAGTCCCGAAGCCCAGAAATGCAAAAGTCAACCTGTGCAGGGATGGCTCCCTGCAGAGCGCGGGGTCGGCCCATGCCTTAGGAATTTGACCGCTCCTCTGCACTGCAGGGCAGACTTGTCCCCAGGATGCAGCTAACAGGATTCTGTGTCGCATGGATGTGCTTGCCGAAACTGCATGCTCCAGACTAACGCGAAAGCGGTCTCGCACATAATCAGCTGGGTAAAGAGAACGAGTGAGTGATGAAGAGTTTGCTCGTTTAGAAGCGAGCATGATCAGATCAGCATTATTTCCGAGAGCAGCTGCCCGGATCGAGTGCTGGAAAGCAGCTTCAACAGAAGCTGCCTTCTCAGTTATGTGTTTCGTGCCATGGTCGAATGTCTCCTCTGCAATAATGGGGAGTTGCAGCTACGAAGCAGCTGCAAGCCGCATCGGGGCGTTCAGATTGCCATTCAAGATCCAGGTCCGGAAAGCCCGAGGTCGTCAAAGCGTCACTCAAGACTGGCACAGCTGCTTTTGTGCATCACGCGCATCACCTGTAATTCTTACTGTATATGTACTGTACTTGAGCACGGGGCAAAGATGTGTCTAGACGAAAGCAAGTTTCGTCATGTGGCAGCGGCATGAGCAGCATGAGTCCTGAAACAACCGTCTTGCGGTCCTCAACTACGAAGTTAAACGAAAAAGTGTATACAGAACAGGACCGATATGCTAGTCTCGTGTCGCCGTCCGACGCGTGGCTTGATGTGAAGCAATGGCCGGAGCATACATGTCTGCAATACAAAAGCCTACCCGGTCAAATTCATTTTCGAAACAGACTCGTACTTGTATGCTCACTCGCATGGTTGCGTTGCGACTCTCTTCGGCTAGCCGAACTCATGGTATATATACGAGTAGACACATGTACTAGAGTTTGGTCAGCCAGTCAGAGCGGAATGCACCCAATGCCTGGTTGCACTGCATCTTCGGATCTGCGGTTCGGTGTGCCTATCTTGTTCCGTTAAGTGGATAGAGTGGTCAGGCTGCTGTGTGGCTTGTGTCTCGTAGGGAAAATCACACACACACACACACATACACACACACACGCTCAAAATTAGCTTAAGTCTAACCTCCTGCTCAATAGACTGCTGCAAGTCTTAACCCATGTAAGTGAAAAGGGGTGCTTGCTTCACGTCAGTACAGTTGACATGACTCGCTTCTGGAGTAGGAGTCGCTTGTTGCCTTCTGAGTGGTTTCCTGCTCAGGATGGAGCCCGGAGTCGGGAGTCGAGGAGCTGCAGCGGCCACCCTGAAGAAGCCCCCAAAACCCCAGCCCAGCGTTTGCAGGACATGGGCAATGCTGCCGCGACTGCTCTGGTTCAGAAGGCCGTGAGATCGAAGAAGGGCAGGAAGACGGGCAGAGTGTCCGCTCTTCGCACGTGTGCACCATCTGCCTTCCGGCACAGGTCAGTGATCTTCGGTCCGAGGCCGATCCTCCTCTGTTCTCAGAACGGTCGTACACGGCGAACGGCTTTGCCTCCCCCAGGCCAAGTCTGCAGGTGATAACGCCTGCTCCCCGGTGTGGCACCGTAATCGGCCGCAGCTTGTGCTCGCCGTGCCAGTGGAACTCACCTTGGTTATATTCAGGCTGACCCACAATAGCAGTACGGTCGCAATCACCTGAGGTTGAGATGCTATTCCTCGCATGGAGAATAGCCACCTCAGGCTGGACTGTTTGAGGCTACCGCCATTCATTGCTGCATGTCTCTTATCCCATGCGGCCGTAGCAGGCGCTGACTTCCGATTGGGCGAAGGCCGAGCTACGGTTTTGATGCGAAACTGAGAAAGAGGTCTGTTCTGTCGAAACTTCGCGGAGTGCAGGCCACCTGCTACGGTGGACTCTGGCCCGTCTGACACTCAAGGAAGTAGCTTGAATGTGCCTGCTGTTTGTGAGAGGGCAAGAGTGACGAGGTGAGCTGATGGATGCTTTTGTTTCTACCGAGCAATGGCAAGAAGCCTTGGCGGGGGCCTTCAAGCCTCGCAAATCCTTGAGGGTGGCAGCAACCACTTCGAAACCAGCTACTAGCTACTGCGAAAGAATTCGATCCAAAGGGAATCTCTTGTGAGATCGTTTCACAACCGGAGTTATGAAGCTGCTACATTAATGCGCCGTTTCGCTCAGCTTTGCCTGTCAGGTATTCGCAAGATCAGTCTCCTCGATTGGCCGCCAAGTGTTGCTCTCAGCTCGTCGTTTCAGTTGACCGACTACTGCATCGATGTCTCAGATATTTCCGCAGAACTGGCCGGTGGTTTCTTTGAGCTCCTGCCCAAGCTTGGATTGGCTGATCAAGAGAAGAACTGCATATCCTGCATGCGTCCCCCGCAGGCCTCGCAAGACTTGCGAAGCTGGAGCTCTACCATGGAAACTTCGTGTCTCGGTAGACACCCACATCGTGGAGTGGATAAAGCCGCAGAGGCGAAGTGTAGGTTTCGACTTCAAAGAGCATGCTGAGGCCAATGCTTCGCGTTGTTGCGAGGAAGCGCTCCACGCTGGAGGAAAGTGTGAAATTGAGTGTCACAAGTCACAAGTCCTCATTACTTCGACCTGCCAGGCCAACAGCCTTCGCCATCGGCTCTGTGCTGGGATGACCGCAAACGGCTGAGCATGCTGAAAATTGGTAGACTGCCACCTAAGATAGAGAGGGGGAGAGGGAGAGCTGTGCAGGGGGAACACCCTGCACCATAGCCCTGACGAAAGAAAGGGATTCTCCTGAAGAGTCATGAGAAAGCAAAGGTTTACCCAAGGAAGAAGACGACAACAAGAAAAAGAGACACAAGAGAATCAATGTGAGCACCACAAACTGCCAGGGCCAGCGATCGCAAGGGAACTGCAGCAGGTCTTGGCTCAGGCACGAAATGCGACGAAGAACACACCAGCCGTGCCACTCACTCCTGCGTGTCCCGGGCCCGCGCCCCCATTCTTCTGGGCAGGCCAATGCTGAGGCTCGGGCGATGCCCAGAGGCAACGCCCACTTCTCTGCACAGGGTTACACGATGTTACACGGTTCACAAGTTCACAAGTTGCCAAGCGTCCATGCTCTGCTTCCTTGAATCCACAGGTTGTTCGCTTCCACATGTGACTCAGGGCTCGAGTCATTAGCTACGCTGCAGCTAGCGATGTGACACGAAGCCGTGCTCTTCGTCCGATGACGTGCGTGCCGGGTGCTGAGCTTCGCCCCGTTTTTAGCTTATCATACTATACCAAAAGATTGTGATGGGCCGGGGATGGGCCAGACAGCGGCCGGCACGGGGTCGTGTGCTGGCGCCAGGAGTTGAGAGAACGGCTGCCGGTGTCATGGACGTCGCTGTCGAGGAGGTTTGCGATTTTCTCTCCCTGCCACATGACCTTCAGTCGAAGTCGGTCGAGACATTGGCGGTGGAGTCCTCAATTAGTCGAGCATTGTGGAATCTAAGGCGCGCACTTCCTGGCTGGATCATCCAGCAGATACGGATAGGTTCCGAGGAGGACGGCTGGCAGATCCGCATCTCTTGGCTTAGGTGAACGGGTGTGCATTGCAGGAGTGCGCCCCTGCCCAGCCATCAGGACGCTGGGGAAGTGCACCTGGGTCGAATGGTGACGACTTGCTACTTGAACCTGACTAACTTTGCAGGAGAGAAGCTCTTCACCGACCATGGGCTAGCAAAGCTGGGCATCGCTCACCCGCTCCATCGTCGAAGAATACTTCGCGAGCTAGAGTGCTTGAATCAAATTAAACATCCTGAAAGCGTGGCAGCGAAGTCTGGATGCACCTCCCGTCCGACTACTCCATCGGAATGCTCCCAGGCACTGCGAGACTTGCGAGACTTGCAGCAGCTGTGTCTAAAGCGGCCGCGGAGGAGTGCACGAAGGCGTTCCTTTGAGCAGGACATGCGATGGCCTTTTCTCTTGATCGAATGCTTTCCACAGAACACACAGAACACTCAGAACACCGGCTCGAAGGCAGCCACGGAGCCTTCAGATTACGCAAGCCGAGGAGAGAATTCACACGCCAGGCGCCGCCAGATGAAGGCGTCTACCCTGTTTGGGGCCTCCGACAGCACCGACACGCAAGCAGAGGCGCCAGTGACAGCACAGTCGACTCAACGCTCTTCCGCAGCTGGGGATCAGCAGAAAGCAGAGCTTTACGGTCATTTGGATGGTGCCGAGCATGTTCCGGAAATAGAGGAACCGGAAGAAGAAGAGGAAGAGGACGATGTTATGGGCTGGGATGCATGGCTTCAGAGCCGCTTGCACTCCTGGGGGATGTTGTCACTGGTAGATGATGTTCTGCAGGCTGCCTGCACGGGAAATCTGTCTGTCTGCACAGACATGATGGACAAGGTGGCCATGCACGGAAGTGAGTTTCAGCAGTCTTTGGCCAAAACCCCACTGCCATCGTACATACATACTGCCCTTGTCCTGCCACCGCATGTGGTTTCTCCAGCCAACATTTGGGATTGGCTGCTTTGGCGCCTTGATCTGTTGGAGGAAGCAGAGTACCGCATCACTACCCTGCTTGGAAAGGCCTCAAACCTGCTCGATTCGATTATGGGTGCTTCTGGCCGCGGCCCCATTCGAACAGACTCGGTGAAGCAAAGCGCAACGGACAGACGCCGAACCGTAAACGTCAAGAAGCTGATGCAAGTGCAGGGGATGCTGACCTTGCAGGCACCAGAAACCCCAGCAAGGAGCAACAGCAATCAGCCTTCAAGGAATAACAGTGTTGGAAGCCAGCCCCCAGGAAGAAGCAGCAGCGTGAATAGTAATACGGATGGTGCATCAGAGAAATCCGGCCCGAAGATGTCAGGCTTCCAAAGATTTAAAAAAATCGCGAGCCTGGTTCTCTCCCACGTACGGGCCAAGAAGCAAGACGGTATGGTCTTGAATACGAAGCTTTTGACATGCATATCAATGCAAACAAAGGTGACGCAGACTCAAGATGAGTTGGCAGCCTTATTAAAGGAGGTGGATGAATGGCCACCACTCATCAGTCAGAGCCGCGGCGCTTGTGAGGAGATGAGGGGTCGACTTCGCGAAGCTTCGCAAACCCTTTTCGAGCGTTTCGTGGACCTGCGACAACATATCGAGGTCGAGCTGCGTGAGGTGACTCTCGGTGATCAAGGCATCGTAGACTGTCCGCAGCTCGAAGGCAAGATCATCGACACTCAGCGTGAGCTCTCAAGCTCCCTACTATTGGGCGACTTTGCATTGCAGAGGGCGGACCAGCTTGGTGTGAGTCTGCGGGCTCAAGGAATTGAACCACCCCCTAACCCTTGGGAAGGTTGTGTTCAACTCGTGGAGCCACCCTGGGAAGGAAGCTTCCTGAGAGCCTTGAGAAAGCTGGAGCCGCTGAAGCGGAACTTGAATGTTCGCAGGCAGGGAACGACGGCTTTTGTGGACGTCCTTCATTCAGCCTCGGAGAAAAGAAGGACTGCAAATTCCGTGTTGACCTGCGACAGCTTGCACTGTCCTGTGTTCACAGGAGCTTGAAGACGCCGCCCAAACAACTGCGGGCGGGATTGTCAATTCCTGAAGATCTGCTAGCGCGGCTGAGCGCCAGATAGGCCCCGTTTCCTGACTTCAGTTCCCGCCGCAACTCCGGTGGGCGCTTTTGGGCTTCGTTCTTCTGAATAGCAGGGGATGTGAGGCCAAGACGGCTTCGTGCCCAAATGACCACATGTACCGAACTCACGGTAAGCCGAAAATGAAACGAGGTTTCCTGGAAACGTCGGACAGCATCTGTGCCGTGCCTGTTGGTTTTCAGCGTCTTGATCCGATCAGCCCGCCGCTTCAAGAAACAAAGCTTGCACGCACGCAAATTCAGAGCTCAGTATGGTTCACTGCCATCAGCTACGGCAGTAGCGCAGCACAACACAACACTGATTACAAGCCGTGTCTTACTAACCAGGGCATTGTCCCAGGGTTGGAGCTCTTTTAAGGAAGACCTGCCACTGGGGCATCGGCATGACCGCTGCATTTGGCGGATCATGATGTGAGGCTCCGCATGGGGCCCCGTGCTTCGCACCACTGCTTCTCAGCTCCGGCAATTGAAAACGAAAAGATTACCTGGATTTTGCCGCGGACTGTAGACATGTGCGAATGGCTGGTCTGTGAATGATCCACCGGTGCACTGGAACAGGGAGGCGGTCTTGCACATGAGCACATTGACAACTACACAGGCTATGGCATGACCGTGCCGGACAGACTGGATGCTGTGGAGCCCTTCCTCAAAGACTTGTTCGAGGCGGGGAGGCACACATTCATGCCTGAGTCTTTGTACAAAGGTGTGCACTAGATGTCAGTCTTGTCATGCTGATGGTTGCTGTACAAGGCCCGCATGATTTGAAGCATAAGGACAGTTCGACCAAGCAGTTCACGATACCAGGAAAGCAAAGCAACAAATGTCCATCAAACACACGCACTCGAACAAGGCTGCATCTACTTCTAAAAGCTTGAAAGTTTGCGATGAACAGTCGCAGATGCATGCTCCGCAGACAGGCACTCTTGGGCGTAATATGTAGCAAAGGGAAAAGAAAGTCCAAACGATAACCAGCCCATGAACAATGCACGCGACTTCAAGACACGAGGTCATTTGCAGGCATGCTCACCGCCGGCTTCCTCGTACCTCGTACCCTGCCGACACGAACCTGCCTGCTACACCCAGCCGGCTTGACTCAACTGTGTACCTGCCGGTGTTCCAGTGTGCAACCGTCCATTTCCGATTGCGCAGGGACACTTTTGAGCAGCCTGTAGCAGAACACTGGTTTACCAGGGTAGCCGCTTGACCGATGTTTCCTGTCAGCTTTTCAGGAGCTGCGGTGTCGATGCGAAGAGGAGAAAATGCAATATGCAGCCTAGCAGCACAAGCCTGTCGGACCAATGTGGATGCAAAGTCTTCTATGTGTTGGACTAGAGCGAAGTCAGGAGAGAGAGAGAGAGAGATAGTGCCTCGGTCTCTGGAGCGAAAGAAACCACAACTTTCTGCAGGGCAAGCGGACAATAAAGTTTAGAGGGCATGTGTTGTTAGAATACCAGCTAGCCGGTAGTTACTGCTCCGTGACTTCACTCTGTTTGCCGCTGTCGCTTTTTCACCTGGCTTCCCCAAAACATTTGGCGGGGCGCAAAGCGCCGGGGAAGAGGGTCACTCCCTCTTCCTCTACCTTCGCGAAAAGAAAAGAGAGATTAACAGGCACATCCGGGGGAACGCGGGAGACATCCCCGAAAGGGGCCTTGAGGACGAACAGCTGCGCGCAATGGGGGGTAGGCAAGCACGCAAGCAAGATTGCTCCTAGCAGGAGCAACAGCAAAAGCAAAAGCAAGAGCAGAAGATCCGCCCAAAGTGACAGCAGAGAGACAACACACACCCTGATGCAATCCTTTTCGGCTGTGCTCGCAAACTTGGTTTTAAAACTGCGCTCCAGCCGATGAGCCAACAAGCCGATAAAGCCATGCTAAGTCCTACCACTGGCCGATCGGCTTACGGGCTTATCGGCTGCCGCACGGTTTGGGAGCACAAAACATGCACGCTGCACTTTCCGAGGGCCATGCGAGTGTGGTGTGGCATGTCTGATCCGGCAACTTGATGCAGCTGCTTTGAGGACTTGGCAGGACAGAGTCCATCCACGCACAAGGCTAACTTTTGGTTGGCCCACACAGATCCTGAACGAGTATCAGGCAAGGCAATGTGTTTATTGTGTTCGTGGTTTTGCTGGGCCATGTGGCTAAGACCGTTTGTTGCTCGCATGAGCCAATGCCAGGATACATCTTCAAATCGCGATTGTTTCTTCAAGGGTTTGATGACTTCCACTGCGGAGGCCAAATCTCAAAGGACTTTCATTTGCACTTCGTAGAACTACTTGCCAGTTAAATCTCTCGAACATGCGCACGCCCAAGACCCTCGAGGAGCAGCTGCGCTTTGCAGTGCTGGTTCAGCACTTCGTGTCGCAGGATACGCTGGATTTTCAACGAACACGTGCACAAAGAATGCACGACGATGTTTTTGAAGGCCGGTGAAAGCTTGCATGTATTTGATTCATTTTTGAGGGGGCTTACGATTCCTACGATCCTCTTGGATCTGCGGGCAGGTGTTCTCACACAAGGGGTCAACGCCCAACTCATGACGGACGCTCACCGAGCAGAGTGGGCGGTGGACGGGGTCGCCTTCGTTTTCTCTGACACAAGTGACGAGGCCGTGGATGCCTGTCATCCCAATTCCCGGGGCCTAGGCTTCTGACTGTTCTCTGAAGGCCGCTGAGAAATGGATGAGCACGCTCTCGCAACTTTGCATTATCACGCACACAAGGCACAGTCACAGTGCCGAAGTCTGCGTCTCGGTCTTTTCCATATCTCCGCCGGCGTCGCATCACAGTCCTTTGCCATTTTCGGTCGCTTTCCCGGAGTCTCACTCACGACAGCGCTGATCGCTCGGGCCATTAGATCTCCTGAGTGTCCCATTATGTCCCGATCCTGTCCTGTCAAGCGCCGATCAGTGTCTGCGGGGTGGTGATCTTGCATTTCTCATGACCCGCCTGCGTGCAGAAGAACACCAACCCAGATGCTGAACCGCTGAAGTATCGCTTGTTCCATGGGTGTAGCAGGAGAGGAAGCAAGCCCTTCTTGATTTTCGGATGGAGCTCGTGCCATGGCTGATTAAAATTAGGTAATTCGGCCAAAAGAATCTGCTGCCAACAGAGAGAGAATCGCCTCAGGTTACAGCCCTTGAGCAGTTTCTGATCGACTTCAGCGATCGGCGTCAGCTGTCAGAGCACGGCACACTGTGCCTCCTCCAGGCGGTCACAACCCAAATGTCGCAACTTGGAGACGTCAGCAAGAGGACTGGGGAGCGAGGCTCGGCTCACCGCACACGAAGGCTTAGATTTTGAGGCAGTGCGGACTGGCCAACCTGGACCGCTGCTCCAGAGCAGGCGAGCAAGTCGGTTTGCTTTTTCGCATCGGCTTGTGACGGATGCTGGGTGGGATTGCAGGTGAGTATATGGTCGGAGGGGCAAATCTCAAGCAGCACGTGAACTACAACATCTCTTGCAACTTGGCAAATTCCGGAGCATGTCCCGGAAATTCCCGGAAAGCTAGAGAATCCAGGTCAGAAGTGTTCGGCTTAGCGTTCTAGGGTTCCTGACATGTTAGAGCTTTTCAGGTTTTGGAGGTTCGTTGGGTCGCAAGTGCAGCCCTTTTGTCAGGCTTGACGTACCGAATGCCCGGGAGAGAGAGAGAGAGAGGGTCGGCCTTGTGGCCTGCGTGTTCAAGTCTGGGTTCGTCCCAGACCCGTGCCTTCAAACCAACCCTTGTCGGATTGCAAAGCGAAGGATCATAAGGGCCCTGAGCTGGGAGAGCGATGGAAGATCGAGGGGAAGAGAAAGGGCCCCTGCAAGGGCTTCAGGGGATGCGCCCTTCCTTTAACCTGTGGAAAGCAAGGAAAAGAGTGAGGGCGGCTTGGAAAAATCATCCAGCAGTTCTTCAGCCACAGCGCTCGTGGCATGAAATGCATGAAAACAGGTTCGTTGTGGTGGCAGCTTTCGTTCTCACATCTTCCTCCGTGCATGCCTGCATACCACCACACAGTTGGTAAGATTGGTATGTACGAGTGCTTAAGAGATTCTGGAGGTCAGACTTGCGTTGAGGTATGGACGCTGGCCCCTTGGGGGAGGCCTTGAAGCTAACGCTGGGCTGCCTCAAGGAAGGCTTCCAGTTCCTTCAGCGGACACTACGAACTCACGAGGATGGTGCTGGCGATGACATGTCCACACAAGGTGCATCGGCGCAGTTGAGGGGATCGTCGGGGGGGCAATTAAACCGATTTAGAACGCAGACTCTCTTGTTCTGTTAGATTGCGTTCGACTTTGTCCGAGAACAGTTCCGTACTGGCTCATGGCTCGGTGATCAGGTTGCGACCCGTCGTCACGGATGTACCAGTGCGCGACGCTGAGGTTCACCACCAAGCCCGGCCTGGAAGCTTCACTGTTTAGAGCGTTGAATCTTGTAGCTGGGCATGACTACTGAGAACATGGTTCGACGTCTGGAGTGCATCCTAAGGAATCGCCGCACGGCCAAGACGAGATCCTGTGTGATGTTCTGGACGTCTATGACGAAGTATTCATCAAAGAGACTTGACGAGTGGCGATGAGACACCAAAAGTTGCATCTGCACGTGGCTACATTAGGAACTCTCCGTGCCAGACTCCTTGTGCCGAGCACGCAAACGCAACAGAGCAAAGCTGGTACAAGCTGCTGCATGTGAGTGCGCAGGCGCTGACAAGGCCATCAGAGAAGCTCGAAAGTTCTCTCATCCTGAAGCAAACTTGCCGGACCTGGATTTGGATGGAATGGATTGAAAAGCCTATGTCGCGGACTCTCTGTATATATATATATATATGTATATATATATGTATATATGGTATACAACGTGTATTTGGCTTCGCGTTGTCGCGTGTGTTGGTGTGCCAAAACTACATTTTGAAGCTACTTCAGGACACCACTTCTGAAGTAGACATGATTTGGGGGTGTTCACGGGATGCGGTTTTGGTGGGCCTTTTCAGGGCGGGCTTAGAGGCTTAGGTTTTAGGATTAAGGGTTTGCAAGCACGGCTTCAACATGAATCTTATGATCTCCCCGTCCCCTCTACCCGCACCCCGCCCTCCCACCAACAAAGATCGGACGTTTCATTTGGTTGGAAAGCAGAAACCCATCAACTATATAGACACAAGGTGGCACAAGAATTTCTATTGAACAAATGAATGTTAAGTGTTAGAATTTTTTTTCCCCACCCTCGGTGTGGGGTTGTTAGATTTTAAAGTCAGCTATTACTCCTCGCCCGCTGAGACTACCTCCTGGAGTGCCCAATCCCAACAGACTACCGTGAGACTCCCTGGAGTGCCCAATCCCAACAGACTACCGTGAGACTCCCTGG